>JAEMWC010002066.1:0-65570 GCA_016490735.1 Pachyseris speciosa | reverse complement strand
AAAAGTCATCTCCAAGTACGCCACATGTCCGCTCCGACTCAGGTGCGGCTTGGCTATACTACAACCACTGACAACACCGACTGTTTGCTATAGAAAAGTCATCTCCAAGTACGCCACATGTCCGCTCCGACTCAGGTTGCGGCTTGGCATACTACAACCCACTGACACACCGGTGTTGCTATGGAAAAGTCATCTCCAAGTACGCCACATGTCCGCTCCGACTCAGGTGCGGCTTGGCATACTTACAACCACTGACCCACCCAATGCTGCTATGCGACGGTCTGATTAATCTTCCAAGTATGGCAGTTTGGTCGCCTGCGCCGGTATTAAAGGAAAAAGTCAGTGAGGGAGGAGACCGCCAGATTAAAACTATTAGGAACACGAACTGCAATAGAAACAGAATGGCCTTACTTTAATATCTTTATTACCTTTTATTTAGTTCAACTTAGCTCGGCTGTGAGGACGTCGCTTAACAAGTTTGTAGAAACGTTGGCAATTTTAGGTTTACAAACATTTTAGGGACTGGAATTAAGCTGTCTTTTCAATCTATCCACGCGTGTCCAAACGGATGGACTACTTTAAAATTGCTATAAAGTAACACCCATGTATGTCAAGGTCATATCCTTTCAATTTTAAAACCTGTACTAAACGTAGAAACTATAATAAATTTCAAAGGCGGTATATGCTGTGTTGTTGAATTGGTGAAAGGAGGTCATTGGGTAACAGTAACGGAAAGTAATGAAAATTCAAGAATTTCGAAATCCATGCATGCGCACCCCGGGGGGGGGGGGGGGGGGCGTACTCCCAGAAAAATTGGGTGGGGGTGTGCGGCCCGCTTCCTGAAACCCTTACCCTATTTCAGACCAAAATCTTTCCCTACCCTATTTCAGGTCTGACCAAAAATTTGATACCCTATTTCAGACCTATTTCACGTACACAGTTGGCGTAAACATCATTAAAAGACAAAAAAAGAAGGGCTTTTGTTGATGGTCTTATCGGCTAAAGATGAAGAAGTAGATTCTTCTAAAAAAGACATACTGAATTCAAGACAAGAGTGCGCAAACCATATGAAGAATTAGATTCTTCAAAAAGACATACTGAATTCAGACAAGAGTGCGCAAACCATACCCTATTTCAGACCAAAACGGCTAAAAAACCATACCGGCCGCACATACCTATATAGCTCATATAAGGGAGTACCCCCCCGGGGATGCGCACTTATCGGATTGAGCTAAAATAGTATTGTTTGGGACATTGTTTGTTTCAGGTCGACTCGTCATGCGTTTCATTGACATGTATAATATACTGAAAAAACAACTAGCAAATCTGGCTGACTGACTGACCAACCGACCGATCGTATGCTGATTGACTCCATTGTAATGACTTTAATGGGATCTCATGACATTTTCTACAAGTTTGAGGAGCAAATCAAGTGTTTCTTGCGATGAACACCTTTCGAAGGCCATAACGACCTCACACATTTTGGATTAAGATGACAAGTAAACCAAGTTTTCCTTAGAAAAACGTCAAGTCAAATTAGCGTAACAATGGTAAACTAATTCCTTGTGTTTTCGGAATGGAAACGTGTCGCTAAAATGAGAAATGATGCTAGATAGCGTTTGGAAAGCCAACTTCAGCTTACTATAAATTGGAATTGTGGTTAACACGACAACACGATCTTCCTTACCGATCGAACTATTTTAACCTCTGACCTATTGAACCTACTGTATGTTTTAGATCATATAGGTCACAATATCTTTTCGTACTCAAAGAATCATCGTGAATTGTAAATTTTACAAATTTTACAAAGCGAAATAAATATATCATTGCGACTTGGAATTTTATCGAAGATTTCCTGTCGTGACTCGAAGAATTTTCTAAGTAAATTTCAGTATCATTCTTTGTCACTGCTAAACTACAAGTCGCATTGATACAAGCCACGTTTCGCGCTATACCTCATCTTTGGAAGAAATGTTTCTAGACACAGGTACACTGGACGCTGGAGAGCAAAACTGTCTCTTTTCGTAGCAGTAAAATAGATATGAAACATTTAAAAAAGACGACACGACGTTTGAATCTATAAGACATGTTTCAGTATCCATCTTCAAAAGAAGATGGATACTGAGTATCCGAAACATGTCTTTTGAAGATGGATACTGCGTATCCGAAACATGTCTTATAGATTCAAACGTTGTGTCGTCTTTTTTAAATTTTAAAACTGTCTCTGTTTTAATGACCCAGGCAGACTCAATCACAAAAGGAATGTAGGTGAATAGCTACCTACTACAGATCTCGGACATGTTCAAATTTGTCTAAGTGACAGCCATTTAAATTCTTCAGAGTTAGGATACCTTTTTGGGAGGACATGCTAATGTCCGACCTATGTAACTGAGAAGCGAGGTGGTCCTCAGTAAGGCAGGCTGGATGGCTGGATGGTTGGCAGGCTGTTCAAGCTATGCAAACTGTTCTACTGAGGGGAGTGGGGTGGGAAATTATGACGAAAAAAAATAATCCAAGCTGCTTTTAGACAAAAAAATACACACTAACATATCTAAAGGAGAAGATTATACAGGATTGAGAAAAATATATCTTGATCGTTCTGGATCCAAAATTAAACAAAAATTTACGTAATTCAAGCTCAACTCAAATCACCCACCCTCCCCTCGTTAATCCCTGAAAGTTCAATGGTCGCCCCCAAACAATGTGGCGTGTCAAGTTGTTGCGTAGTTGGTTTCGAGCGACATGCGAAGTTTAGATGTGGTTGTTTACGGGACAAAAGGTCAGTATTTCTTCTTTGTTTTAATTACTCGGGCTGCCCGCGCGTCTCGCGCGGCGCCCGGGTCTAAGATTACCGACGGTTATTCTTTTTCGTCGTCGAGTATCATCCACAAAGCTCACTTCCGGCGTTTCTGCGCAAGCGCTAACTATTTTTAACAGAGTGATGCCTGTTGTCACGTATCGGAAAATGTCGATTCACCTTGTGTCTTTTGAAGTCTGAACAAACAATATGTTAAGAGAAGTGTCTATGCGAATGTTTGCAAGTTCAACGGCGAGAAGAAAGCTTTTAACATGAGTAAACTTAACTCCAGATGGACTGCCGTGTTTCCTCGTGTCTGCTTCAGTAGACTGCGAGCAGTCTCTAATTTTGGCGATGGATTGTGGGGCGGGCGAAATACACGTGCGCGCGCGAAGTTGCGAGGAGACGCGACGCGAGGGGAGCGCCAAAAATTAGAGGCTACAGACAAAGGGAGTTTGACCTTTCACGGCCGAGTGATTCGGAAGTGTAAATCTCATGTCAACAGCAAGAATGATGCCTGTTGTCACGTATCGGAAAACGTCGATTCACCTTGTGTCTTTGAAGTCTGAACAACTAATATGTTAAGAGAAGTGTCTATACGAATGTTTGCAAGTTCAACAGCGAGAAGAAAGCTGTCCAGAAACGTTCCTTTCTTGTGTTTCAAATGACCCTGGATTGACGCATTTGTAAACAGTTTCACTCTCCTAATTAATGTTGTACTCACATTTCACCGAGACTCCATTAACGTTCATGCGAGAAAATCCTACATCGTTCGATAAGCGTTTCCTTTTTCAAACAATTATCCATCGAAGCGAAAACAAGTGTGCTTAGTTTTTTTTTGGAATCAATACACTATTTTTATCACCTTGCGAAACGATAAACCTCTGTGGCCTAAAGGTCATTGTTCCTGCCTGTGACGCAGCTAACCCGGGTTCGATGTCTTTTAGTGGTATATATCACGGGCTTTATTTTTTCTGTTTCTCTTTTTCTTGTTACTCGGGCTGCCCGCGTCTCGCGAGGCACCCGGGTCTAAAACTACCGACGGTTCTTCTTTTTCGTCGTCGAGTATCATCCACAAAGCTCACTTCCGGCGTTTCTGCGCAAGCGCTAACTATTTTTAACAGAGTGATGTCTGTTGTCACGTATCGGAAAATGTCGATTCACTTTGTGTCTTTTGAAGTCTGAACAAACAATATGTTAAGAGAAGTGTCTACGCGAATGTTTGCAAGTTCAACGGCGAGAAGAAAGCTTTTAACATGAGTAAACTTAACTCCAGATGGACTGCCGTGTTTCCTCGTGTCTGTTTCAGTAGACTGCGAGTAGTCTCTAATTTTGGCGATGGATTGTGGGGCGGGCGAAAGACACGTGCGCGCGCGAAGTTGCGAGGGGACGCTACGCGAGGGGAGCGCCAAAAATTAGAGACTACAGACAAAGGGAGTTTGACCTTTCACGGCCGAGTGATTCGGAAGTGTAAATCTCATATCAACAGCAAGAATGCCTGTTGTCACGTATCGGAAAACGTCGATTCACCTTGTGTCTTTGAAGTCTGAACAACTAATATGTTAAGAGAAGCGTCTATACGAATGTTTGCAAGTTCAACAGCGAGAAGAAAGCTTTTAACATGACCAAAATTTAACTCCAGATGGACTGCCGTGTTCCCCGTATCCGCTCCATTGAGATGTACATTTTGTTGAATAACTCAAGTACGGGATTTGACAGGTGGTTTATTTACTATTTTCCCACAATATCTCAATTTATGGACTTTAATTTTTGAATGATAAGCGATTAGTTTTTACAAATGTACTAGCGTCATTTGAAACTGTCCAGAAACGTTCCTTTCTTGTGTTTCAAATGACCCTGGATTGACGCATTTGTAAACAGTTTCACTCTGCTAATTAATTTTCTACTCACATTTCACCGAGACTTCATTAACGTTTATGCGAAAAAATCCTACATCGTTCGATAAGCGTTTCCTTTCTCAAACAATTATCCATCGAAGCGAAACAAGTGTGCTTAGTTTTTTTGGAATCAATACACTATTTTTTTATCACCTTGCAAAACGATAAACCTGTGTGGCCTAAAGGTCATTGTTCCTGCCTGTGACGCAGTTAACCCGGGTTCGATGTCTTTTAGTGGTATATATCACGGGCTTTATTTTTTCTGTTTCTCTTTTTCTTGTTCTTTTAGAAATATTTTTTACAAGTGTTATAATTATTGTTCTCAATGGTTGAACTGTATTTTAGAGGAATATATATTGATAGGGGTCTAAAGAAATAGACTCCAACACAAGCTAAGCACAATGCGTCCGATGTAAGAAAGACAGACTTCCCTCTATTCTTTTGTTTAGCGCTAAGTTAGGGATACAATACTGTTTTTTGCAAGCCCGAGTTTAGGCTAATTGTAGCCTCTTGTTTGTATACACCTACAAACACGTTGCGTGAGAGCGGGGATCGTTAGTCAGAAAAATATAGTTGACTTTGATTGCGAGCCCGTATCTCCTAGTGATCGCACGATTGTGTGACTTTGAGATAACTTTGAAGCATTCTTGAGCAAACTGGGTACAATTTGATCTAATAGAGTTTCCTTGAGAATTGTTTCACTGGAACGTGGAATTATAGTTCTGACTACCTAAATCTGAACTTGATTTGGGCTAAACAAAGCTGAAATGGGGAACAGTTTGCAACAATACAGACTTGTTGTTGGCATGGATTGCGTTTATTAAGCTGTCAGTGAGTATCGAGGATGCTTCAAGGGAAAATTCTGGTGTTCTATGCTCCTTTTGTTTTACTTAGAAGCGATTTATTTACCAGTACTGAAACTTGTGATTCGTTATTTCGAACTAACGAAAATGAATCGTCTCTGGCTTACACAAATATTTTTGTATCGTTTCAATACCCCTGAATTAATTCGACTTGCTAACGATGTTGAGACAAACCCAGGCCCAGCTGTGACTGACTTTGATGCCAGTAAAACTATTTGTGCTCCTTACTCACAGTCTAGTATTCTTTTTGGTGAAAACCGAGGGAAACAAGGCGTAGCAAACTCTTTAATTTCCATTGTTTATCAACACCATAGACTGATCCGCAGTGCTGCTGATATGGCTCAGATCTTACACAGGGAATTCTTTATACAGTTTGTTGTCAAAGTGCACTCGGTAAACTATTTTGCTTCTGTGTGAATTACCAGAGAATGTGTCCGTATTCAACATTACTTTTAACTTGCACTACAGTGAAAGTTTGGCAGGGAATGTTAAAGGTCATTTAATGAATAGCATAACTCAAGTTGGTGAAGGTTTACAACCATATGTCTCTTTAATGGAGGCCCTGGAATCCATTCTTTCCTGCATGAATTATGAATCATGTTTGCTTACAGTTGAATATAGCACTGTGGCTATTTAAAAAAAAAAAAATAGTTTATTTAAAATTTTTGATTCCCACAGCAGAAATGTTTGGGGGAAATTTGATGCGTCAGGAACTGCAGTACTTTTAGCGTTTCTATCAATCGAGAGCATAGTTAGCTATATTGAAGCAGTTTACCCTAATAAATCAGTTGTACCATTTGAAATTAGGGTTTTAGAGTTTTAACAATGTTTTAACAAGTACTTCGTTTTATGTTTTTATATGCATGGCGAAGGATCGCAACAAAATTTCTCATTCTTCAGAAGTAAATATGCATGTATCACATGTCCGACCACGTACGCACTGCGTACCTATTTTTTTTTATTAAGTTACAGTTACTTACAGAAGTTACAGTGCATATTACAACTGTCACAATCAGTTATGTCTTAAAAAAGAAGAAAGAAGTAATACAGAGTACGGGTCCTTTTTACAAAAATGATAATTTTATGTATCAGTCAATTCCAAAAGCGCCCATCCCTTTACCCCACCCCCGCCACCCCCCCGGGCAAACACCCGGCATTTGACATTTTTGAAAATTTTTGATCAAATGCCCCGCTGTGTTTACAGTTTAGACGATCAAATGCCCCACTGTCAGGGCGTCAAAAAGGGTAAATCAAGTGTAAATCTCTAGCAAATCACTCGTTACATGAAGCATTTTGGCACGCTCCCCGCTCATAATCATTTTTTTTCTAAAATCGCTTACCTTTTTCAAACCAAACCCGAAAAATTGTGCGCCAAAACTCTTTTCCGATGTCTTTTATCGGCACTCCAAGCTTTGAATAAAGGCATATCAACTGTATTTTTAGTGAACAACGGATATTTGCGCGCGAAACCCTTTAGCTGGCGACCGCCGACCAATGTTTAGCCGAAAGTCAAATGCCCCACCGTGCGCGACAAATTTCGGATCAAATACTCGGGGTATGCCCGGGGGGGATGGGCACTTTTGGAATTGACTGATACATTATTATTTATTGAATTAGAGCACAGTGCAGAGAGGAAGAAGTAGCTAGCAAGGTCAATGCAGACTAAGCTGAAAAATGATAGTCTCAAAACGTGGGGGAGAGCGTACAGTAATGTTCAAGATCGGTTGTATGAGGCTAGTTGGTGTTAAGGAGGGGGATCAAAGAGCCGTGCTTCTTCGGTGATAAGCGTAGTTTGTAGGTTTCAATATTAAATCGCCAAAAACGTTTTTAAGTTGGGGATCTTATTGCTGGTCTTGGAACACCATATGTCGTATCTCGCTAGAAGAAAACAAAAGTTTAATTGCAGCGAGAATTTAGTAGAATCCGACGTCAGGCAAAAAACAACTGTGATGTCTCTCGGGTAGTTTTGAGGTGTTAAACTAACGTTCAGAAGTTTTTCCATAAACTTTGTCCAAAATAGTTTGACTTTTGTACATTGCCAGAAAAGATGTATATAATTCTCAGGGGCGTTACTACAGAAATAGCAGTTTGTGTCCTGTTTGATACCAATTTTTGTTAGAAACATGTTGGTGGGCAGAATTCTAAGAAGACGTCTGTATTGAAAACTGACAAGAGTTTTACTTTTTGTACACGTGGATGCCAAGGTATATGCCGTTTTCCAAACAGCAGCACTCCATTTATTAGAAGTAATACTGCTGTTCCATTTTGATTGGCTTTTCAATGGTATAGCGCTTAGGAGGGTGACCTGTTTCTTGTAAACAACCCTATTTCCTTTCAAGATTTTAGTAAATGAGTTGAAGAAAGACTCAGATGGGAAAGAAACTCTCGGTATTTTTGGGAAGTTCTCGTTATAGTGTTGTGTACGGGCTGATATAAGTTCTAAATATTTTCAAGGGTTTTATTTGTGTTTTGTATGTTTCAATACACTCTTGAGAAGAAAGGAAGTTTCTCGAGTCCATCATTAAATCTTTTACTTTTAATATTCCGTGGCGAAAGAGTTGTTTGTCTATGTTAAGAGGGAGAATTAACGAAGTGATGAGTTGCACTATATTGACAAATACTGAATGGTGAAATATAGTGAGACAAACTTTTCAATGACATACAATCTTTTTCGTGGTGGAGAAAAAACGACGCAGTCCCAAATTGTTCGAGTCTATTCCGCTTTAACTCCCTCCTGCTCGAATCGTCCCCTAAAAAAAGTCAATTGGGGGTTTAAGCGGATTGGGGCACAATAGACGTTTCCCGGGAACCGATAAGCCGCAATATAGAGTCCAAACAGCCACTAGTGATGCGGCTTCGGCTACAGTCACTATCGTTCTTTTTTCAGTTAAAAGGTTTAACGAATATAACAACAGTCTTAGTGCGCAATGCATATATTTTTGTATATTCTCATGCTAACAACGTGAAAAGATGGACAACATGAACAAGAACTGCAGATTTTCACATTTTGTCATACAATAAGTATATCTTTTGAGTGATTCTTGCCTGGACGGTCTCATCAAGAGTGTTATTGAAAACGCCTGCACGTGGTTCTTCTTGTTTTTTTTTCTGGGGAGGGGGACGGGTGTTCATCATCCTGAAAAGTTTATCAAGACTTTCCCTTTCTCTTACCTGTCATTTGAAGGGGGACTGACGTGGCAATTGATGTTTCAAGTTTGTTCAAATCGTGAGGAAGTACTTTTTCTATTACGCAAATGGTCCGTTTAACACTAAAAAAAAGAAACTATTATTATTTTATGGCATCTTTTCTAGACACAATGGCAAAACTTGAAAACGTTAACCTAACTTTATCAAGTTACAATACATTTGCTCCTCGTCATCCGTGGCCATAGACAACCGCCAATGTAGTTTCAATGCGCATACTAAGTACTTCATAACGAAACTGCAATTTTTTGTCAATTAACAAACAGAATATACTTGCTATGAACTGCCATGTTGTTGAAAGTGAAGCTTTCACAAAGGGGGATTGCCTGTCTCACTACAAAGATTTGTTCTCAGGGGAAGGAAAACTGGAAGGAGAACTCCATCTGGAGATTGACAAGAATGTACAACCAGTTCAGCTGCCAACGAGAAGGTTACCAATTGCCCTGAAAGAGCCACTTAAGAAAGAACTGGACAGGCTGTCAAACATTGGAGTGATTCAGAGAGTTGATACGCCCAGTGATTGGATCTCAGCAATTGTAGTGACAACAAAGAAGAATGGTAAAGTCAGACTCTGCATTGACCCAAAGCCAATGAATCAAGCGCTTCACAGAAACCATTATCCCCTGCCTACAATTGATGATGCCCTTCCCCTATTATCTAAGGCTCGTGTCATTACAGTATTAGATGCCAAAAATGGGTTTTGGCATATCCAATTAGATGAGCAGAGCAGTCTTGCAACCACTTTTGGAACACCTTGGGGAAGATATCGCTGGCTTCGAATGCCGTTTGGATTATCTCCAGCTCCGGAGGAATTTCAGAGGAGAATTGATTTAGCACTTGAAGGGCTACCAGGACAGACGGTCATAGCAGACGACATCCTTGTCTTTGGATCAGGTGACACAGATGAGGAAGCCCTTAAAGGTCACGACCGCATTCTGAGAGGGGTGCTCACCCGATGCCAGCACAAGGGCATCAAGTTAAATGCAGATAAGATGCAGTTCAGACAAAACGAAGTCACCTACATGGGTCGCGTTGTATCTTCAGAGGGTCTAGGCACTGAAGTTAGCTGAGGGCCATTGACGACATGCCAGCCCCCACAGACAAGCAAGGTGTCCAGAGAATACTTGGCATGGTGAATTATATGCAAAAAGTTGCCCCTGACCTCGCCGATTTGGTCAAGCCGTTGAGAGATCTAGTCAACAAGGAAAACGAATTTGTTTGGGAGCAGGAGGTCAATGGAAAGTGCCTAGAGAAAGTAGTAGTATATGTTCAGCAAATTTTGCCCCCTTTTTGGATTAGGTGGATTAGGTGCCTAGTCCATGACGTCACTTATTGTTATAACCTCCATACTAATCAGTGGATAGGTTACTAATAAGTGTCTCTCTCAGACAATAGCTACAGTAGGCTCGCCCAGGCTTGCCCGGTCTCTTTTAACCCTGATTGGCTCATGAAAAATCTATTTTGTGTTCCAAATCAAAGCGCGCTCCCCGTTTAGCATTTTATTCTTGCAATCGCTTTGCTAGGAAAAAAAACCTTTTCGCTATCTGCCATATACTTTAAAACATGCAAGTCGAATCAAGCACTAATGTTGTAACTTAGTTGAAAGCGTTAAAATACAGGTAGAAAAACCGCTTGGTTCTGACTGTTCCTTTATTAAGCGAGTAGTATAGTGTTTGGGGGTACGAAATCAATTGATTTCGTTTTCCCCAAATCTGGTCTCGTATTCTGGAATATATAGTTATTTAATTTGATGGAATATATAGTTATTTAATTTGATGGAATATATAGTTATTTAATTTGATGGAATCTATAGTCGTTCAATCTGATGGAACCAAGGTCTGCACACTTCATCTATAGTTTATTAAAATGCGTGACATTCTCGGAAAAATCACCAAGCGTGACATTCTCGGAAAACAGGGAATGAGTCATCGCCTATAGCTATTATTTCTCACGTGACGTCATGTGTTAGTTGCATAAAGAAATAATATCTCATATAATAATATAGATGAGTTGTAATTTAGTAATCCACAATGAATTGAAGAATATGGGGGAGTTGACATGTCCTTTTTGTGATCAGCTATTGGTCAAAGTTGTTAAAAGTGTGAAAGCACCTTGCTGTGATAAACAGAAAATGTTTAATGATGATGGTGAAAATGTTTGTCTAAATTGTGGTTCAGTCCACGGCTATGACTATTGTAAGGAGTACGTTGACTTTCATAATAATATGTATAAAATAAAGCGAAAATCTGTATATCACCGGAAGTACCATATTGAAAATGTGATAAATGGTATATGTCGCAAGAATAGATTTCAAATTTCTGTAAAAGATAAGGGTAAAATATTGAAAATATTCGAAGAGATAGACACTGTCCTTCCTTTGGTGAATAAGAATCGTAAAAGGATGATAAGTACGAAATTTATGCTTAAGCAAATATTTTAATGCTTGATCTTCCATTTGATGAAATAAAAGTTACTAGATCAAAAAAGACGCTTGGATTTTATGATCAATATTGGGTTGAGATTCTATTGTTGAGATTTGATAAGATTATTAGTATTATCAAGCAGTGAATTTTTCATCATATTTCTGTAGGTACTTATCAATAATTGGACTATTGTCAGTCACATAATCATCGATATTCTTCATTGAGATTTGTATGCTTGAAGCATCAAAATCACCACTTCTCAACTTGTCTTTTATTGAATTGAGTAGATGTTGATAGCTTTGATAAGCATATGTGCAATTCTGGATTTTCAAATCTAGGTTTTTATGCTTCATCCACCCTTGTATCAAAAGTGCTGCTGTACTGATGGCTACCAAACTAACACCACCTGTTGCCACACTTGTGGCGAGACCCCCAGTTGCAAAGATGATGGACAAGGAATTCCCCAGTAATTTCCATTTTTTAAACCGTTTAACTGCCTGTTTATGAGCCCAACACTTTCTGTGATATGTGTGGTAATAGGCTTTTAATTCATTTACCTGATCTTCTGTTAATTCACCTGAAATATGGTTCCAGCTGAATATGCTTTTTCGCTCTTTCATATATATATTTTATACAATAATTCTATTAAAAATGCAATAAAGAATCCCAGATATTTGGCCGCATAATGGAGATCTTTTTCTTCGCTTTGTTGTGAGGTGCTTAGATATGGCATAACAATATCCCCGATCTAATGAATAACTGTTATAAAATCTTCCATAAGCATCATGAAGTATACCATGTGTTTGTAATGTATCAATCCAACCAAGAGTATGTTCCAAGAAATATGTCAAGCAACCACTACCTGGGCCGATAAGTCCAATATCATTATGCTCATGTAAAATGTCACAAATTGTAATTAATTTATTGAAATGCTTGTGATACAAATATTGGTAAACCATAGCTGATTTCAAAATTGAGTCATTAATATGTGGATATTGTTTTTTAGTATGTTTGAATAAATATTTCACGTATTTAATAATGTCTTTCATCATATAATAATCAATTATATAATTTAAAGATCAAAATAATCTTCAATGAAACGATACATATTTCTCAGTTCTTGGTTAGTTAGTGATTTCTGCCAAACAGCAAAAGCATAAAGATCCATTTCACAAAAATTAATTGCAGAACCATCTGTATGAACTTGACAACCAATAAACATTTCTTGTGCACTACCAGTCAATGTTGCTGAAATTGATCCTGTTCCAACTGGTGTCATTGATGAAATACCTCTGAAAATTCCATATTATGACCATATTATCAACTCGAACAGTAAAAACTTCAATATTTCCCGTCAGATTGGCCAAAGAAGAAACAGCAAGTCTTCCATTTGATGTAGAACCGAAATCAATATAACATGCTCCATCAATCCAAGGCAGATGAACACCAAATCTAACAACACCCTTACCCCATTGAAATTGTGATTGATATTTTGTTTGTTTTGTGTTTGCAATGATTATAACAGTACAAGTATTTCCACTCCGTCCAGCAACTTTAGAAACATCAAATGAACTGTTCTCCAAGTAGTCATCACTGCCATCGAAACGTATGAAAAACTTTTTCTTGACTGAATCTCTCAGTAACAATGGTTTTTTCGAATTAGAAGTTTGTGTAAAAGTGACATTATTAACAGGATCCAGCCAACTAGAAACTCTATCATCAGCATCAGTTGTCAATACAGGCAGAGATGGTATCAAAGCAATTGAAATTCCATCAAGAACAGGTATACCAGGCAGTGAATTTGAAATAACAAAAGTTGCTCTATCTAACTTCAAATCTAGTTGTTTTTTTGTTACACAATCATCATCTGATGTTCCTTCATCAACATTAGTTATTTTATTTCCTCCAATATCAATGTTGCCGGTCATTGTAACACTTCCATCCTTTTTAAGAAATGGAGAAAAATCAAGGGCAGCAATTTCTGTATCAACGTACTCCTTTGTAGCTGTGTGATTATTTGAAATTGGTGTTGCTACATTAGTCAATTGTTTGTTTCCAAGATCATAGTGACCATCTTGTGTTAATGTAAAACCAATTCCTTTATCACCTTTATCACCTTTAGGACCAATTGCACCGGCATCACCTCTATCACCTTTTGGGCCTCTTTCACCAGTTCTTGTATTATCTTGATTTTGTGGAGAATTGAAAACTCCCATTATAATATTAATTTAGATTAATTCATGACCACTTCAAGTGTGAATGTTGTATCAAATGCACCTGTATTAGGATGTGAATAATCAATGATTAAATAGCCTCTCGATAATGATTTGTTGATGTTGACCGTTGTGATGTTTCTACTTAAAGAAGATTGTCTGTGTTCATAAACAGTTGCTGGTAATGGCAAAGGCCCACCACCTTCAGCTTTTGTCTTGAAGTAGAATATTCCGGGTTTTGTTCCTTGTAATACATACATATTCTTTATATGAAAGTTATTGTTGTGAATAACTAAAAATTCAGAGCCATTTATCAATACAGGCTTTAAAACATTCTTATCATGTCCTCGATTGGCTTTGACAAAGCAATTTAAATATTGTATTTGACCAATTATATTATTCCCATTCAAATTTAGATCACCTCCTAATTTTGGCTGATAGAGAGCAAATCCTCCGAGATCGAAAGCTGTTTCCATAATTACACCTGTAACGCTTGAACGAAATAGATTCAAACTATTATTATGAATTCTATAGCCATTCAGATTTAAATCACCACCAAGTTTGGCCTCACTTATAAGAAAGCTGTTCATATTAATATTATTTAGCATTGTCAATTCACCATTTTCACCATCAAATAAGTTTGATGAATTATTAATCAAGGCATGTCCATTCAAATCTAAATCAGTTTGTAATTGCATTTTTTCATTCACGATTTTATAAGCTTCTGCGAAGTCGTAAACACTTGATGGAACGTCTACAGCTTCAAAATCAATACCATATGCAACACAATGAACTTTGTACTTATTTGGATAAGTTGGGTTAGCATTAATATGAATCGTACAATATAAATATTCAGGTGGTGAACTTACTGAAGGTTTTTCAATCCATAATAAATATCTCGAATGATCTTCATTTCTGTTATCAAATTTTCTCCCTACAGTTTTATGAATTGTAATTCCACCAGTTGCACTGAATGTTACACTACTAAGATTCATTCCTTCATAATCAGGAAATAGCCATTCAAGAATAAATGTGTATTTTCCATCTTTTATTGTGTACATATTAAATCCAATTCTAGCTCTGTAAATATGATTAGCTTCTTTATTCAAGTCTACATCAATGACCTTTTTTAAAATCAAATGCGGTGAACGAGGTAAATTGACATATCCATTAACTTTCAAGCCATATTCAGTACTGACTTCATCGATATCATTCATCAAATATTTGAAAGCATTCTTTGGATGAGAAGCAGACGAAATATGACTTTTTTCTAATTGATCTAAATTTACGGCATCGGTTTTATTTGTTCCTTCTTTTAAGTTAATGATTTTATGCCCTCCAAGTTTTAAGTCTGCTGCCATCGCATTTGTTCCATTCAATAATAAAGTGTTTGCTCTGATGGTTTGTGAAGCTCGATTTAAAACTCTGAAGTTCACTGCATCAGTTTCATTCACCACATCCGCTAAATTCGTCACTTTATTTCCACCCATTGACAAATCGCCATACATTGCAGTTGAACCGTCTCGTCGAAGAAAATACTCGTCAGTATATATTTTTGTAACCGCATCGTCTGCGTTGACGGGTGGAGCAAGATCAGTAATGGCATTGTTGTTCATATTTAGATTTTGTTGTGCAATCGTATCGAGTTTGGTTTGCAACCTCTGGTCCACATAACTTTTGTTTACAGCATCTTGTGGGTTTGAGGGGTTATCCTGCAGGTTGAGGATTTTGTTTAGTTTCATGTCAATATTACTACCAAACGCAACATGGCCGTTTTCAATTTCATACGCTGGGTCATGGAGAAAGTAAGACAAATTGGTATGATAGCCATAGGCCCCATAAACAATCAAATGTGTTTTAGTATTAGGTGCAGAAGCTGTGCTACTTAGCTCAACCTGTATTGCCGCCTGCCCACCACTGGTTTTTTCTATCTGGAAAAGTTTTTTCATGTAACCATCAACGTGTGGAGTTTCAGGAAAAGGTTTTTGAAACGGCTGTCCCGTATCTCGTATATTTACAGTTGGAAGGAATATATCGACTGTTGCACTTTGAGGGTTGGATGGTGAGAAAAACTCAACAACAAAAGTGTACTGACTGTTTCTCAAAGATGTCAAATCAAAACGAATTTTGGATGTAAAGTTACCACTATGTGAAATGATAAAAGACAATGAGGACTTATTTATGTGGTATGGTGATCTATCAAAATTCTCAATTTGAAGGTTTGTTGCATCACTGACTGCAGAAGACTTGGATATGTCTTTTAACAGAAAAGCGAATGGGTTGCGTTGAGTACCAGATGCTGAAAAAACAAGGTCATCAACATACTTTTTGTTGGCAGAATCTTTATCAGAGTTTGGAGATCCAACATTTGTTATTTTATTGTCACCCATGTCAAGATCACCAGTCATTGCAACACTTCCATCTTTTTTAAGAACTGGTGAAACATCAATGCCAGTAATTCCAGCAATTTCAGTATCAACATACCCCTTTGTGGCTGTATCATTGTTTGCTGTTGGCGCTGCTACATTAGTCAATTTGTTACCTCCAAGATTCAAATCAGAAGTCATCGCAACGCTTCCATCTTTTTTCACAAAGTTATTATTGAGATATGTTTTATCCGCTTTACCTATTGTAATATCATCAACGTATTTTCTATTTGCACAGTCTTGTAGAAGTATAGGGCTTGCAACATTGACTATTCTATGAAAACTCATTTTAAGCTCACGATCAAATACAATTCTTCCTTCTTCTATTTCAAAAGCTGGGTCGTGAATATGTGATAAAATGATATTAGAAAATCCATAAACACCATAAACTATAACATAATGTTTTTTATTATTTTGTAAATATGGTGAAATCAACAATAACTCCATTGATTTGGAACCATGACTTGTTTTTTCAAGGAAGAATATTCTTTTGAGATAACCATCAACAAGATGAGTCTTTGGAAATGCTCTTTTTATTGAATCTTTCTTTCAATTAAATTTGATGACAAAACATCATCATCAACTGTTGCATTGTTTGGATTACCATCAGTATAAAACTCAACAACTAAAGTGTACTTTGAAACTTCCAATTGTGACAAATCAAAACGAAGAACAGTTGTAAGACCAGCAGTAGGAATAACAAAAGACAAGGCTTTTTTATTTATTGAGTAAGGGCTTTTATTATAGACTTCCAATTGTAGATTATTCGCATTTCTAAGAATAGTTGTTTTTGATATATCTTCAAGAAGAAATTTAAATGGATTAACACGTGTTCCTTCAATTGATAAAACAGCATCGTTGACGTATCTCATATTAACAGCATCTTTGTTAGAAGTTGGGTCTGCTACATTACTAATTTTTTTGTTTTCAATGTCATAATTACCATCTTGTGTAAATTTGAATCCATCACCTTTGGGACCAACAGCTCCAGTAGCTCCTTGTGGACCAATTGCACCTGTATTACCTTTTGGACCTCTATCACCTTTTTCACCTTTGGGACCAATAGGACCAGCTGGGCCTCTTTCACCAGTTCCAGTTTTTGTTTTATCTTGATTTTGTGGAGAATTAAAAACTCCCATATAATATTAGATTAGATAACACAGAAAGTTTGTTCTATCAATTACCATTGTTGTCATTGTTGTCATTGTTGCCATTGTTACCATTGTTGTCATTGTTGCCATTGTTGTCATTGTTGCCATTGTTGCCATTGTTATTTTTTTTACCTTTTGTAGGAATCATTTCAAATATATTTGGACAAGGATTGAATGTTGCCATATAATATTAGATTAGATTAAACTGCACCATAAAAATTCCTCTTGATTGTTTTCATTGGCTTGTCAACATAACAGAAGGAATATGGTTTCTTGGTTGCTTCAATGTATTTCTTCTTGTCTATTCCAAGTTCTTGTGCAATCAAGTTCCTTTCTCTTGAGGATGGGAAATCATAAATGCAGAAGTGACTGCAATTGAGTCTGATTGATTTTGGACAGCCATAGAATGATTGTGTGAGATATATGACTGAACAGTTCTTGTGTCTTCCCTGAATGAAATAGTTGATTATCTGATCTTGTTTCTTGTCAGTGACAAAATCATCAAAAACAACCAATCGCTGCAAATCTGTGTCTTTTATTTGTTCAACTGGCAATATCTCTTCTTGACTGCAAACCAAGGCAGGATATCCAATGTGACTGCTTATTTCATCCATTACTTTCCGAAGATATTTGTACTTGTCTTGATCCAAATTTTTTGCATAAAGATGTATCTGATCATAATAGACCAACGGTTCCATAATCAGATGCATGAACAATGTTGTCTTTCCAGATCCAGAATTACCAGCCAATAACATTCTAAATGTATCTTTTGGCATATACGGATACAACTGTCTGAATGAATTCTTTGAACCCTGAATATCATAATTAGGGATTTCCATATGTTAATAGTTTAGATTAGTCTAACACAATTGTATATGGATATAGAACGAATGAAAAGGCTTCTTAAAAGTGGAATTGAAGCTGGAAACAAAACAAGAGAAGTTCGTGATGTTATCAAGACTTATGAATACAGAAAACAGGATGCATATGATACAACATCAGAATTGCTGAAACCCTCTATTGATGTCCAGAAGAGTGTAAAAGAAAGTGTCGACAAAAAACAGGATGAAGTCATTGAACAGTTGAAAAAAAATCAACAGGCTTTAACACAAGGACTTGATGATGTTATTGAAGCTAATCGCAGAGCAATTACAATGGGAACGGAACTTCCTTTGGCAATTGAAGAACCTGAAGAAGAGGATCAGACACCCAACATATTATCGATCGATAACTATTTCGATAAAGATGACAGAATTATATTGAAAAATAACAAGCTTTTGAAACCATCCGATTTAACTCAAGTCGCCCCACAAAAACTTCTTGAAGAAAAGGAGAAAGCTGCAGAAATTGCCAAAAATCTAGGAAGAAGAAAAAAAAAATCAATCACTCCAGAAGAAAATGAATCTCATAAGAGAGAAATACAAACTTTGAGGAAATACAGAGAAACGATTGATGATGTATTGAGTTCTTACAAATACAAAACAGGGAAAGGAATGGGTTCAAGGGATGTATTTTTGGGTGACATGCTTTCACGTTTACAGTTGCTTGGTGGATCTATTTCAGCCGGCAACAATAGCATGGGTGTAAGAAATGAATTCACAAATATATTGCATACATTAAACAGACTGGGAATCCTGAAAACCGGAGAGTTGAATAAAATAATGATGAAATATCTAATTTAATAATATATGACAGAAATTTCATTACGATTCAACAGTAAAAACAGAGACAAAATTGGTGTCAGTAAGAGTCATGATTTTGAAAAAAGATTCAATACACCTCTTAAATTAACGAATGATTTAAAATATGAAATGGCTGTGAATGTCATCAATATGACATACAGTTGGTACAATATCAGAGATATTTTTGAAAATAATCAAATGAAATACAGCTATGACAAAGGTGTAAACTGGGAAACAATAACATTCGTTAACGGGATGTATTCATACGACGATATCAATAGTTACATTCATGAGTATATGAGAAAAAATAACCATGTACTGAATCCATCTGAAACAGACAAATCAAAATTCAAGTATGGTATTAACATGTATTTCGTTTTGTCAACATATCGCATTTTGATTGAACTTGATGAAAACTATCGAGTGGATCTGAGAAATCTTGATTTCAGAAAACTTATCGGTTTCGATTCAAAATTAGTTTCAGCCACAGAATATGGAACAAATCTACCTGATATTACAAGAGGAGTAGATGAAATTTATATCAATTGTGATATGGTGATAGATAGCATTGTTGATGGAAATAGCACAAATACAATCGCAGTTATTCCAGTCACAGATCTCGTTAGAAGTTTACCTTTCACTTACAAACCTCGTTTTCTTTCATGGAATCCTGTCTCAACACATACAATCAGCTCAATACGCTTTTATGTCACAGACTCTTCTAGAGCTCCAGTCGATTTAAACGGGATAGATTGGTATATTGAGTTATTCTTGAGAGGGACAGAATTATAAAACCTAATAGTATATGAAACGGTTTGAGTTTAAGAAATATGAGCAATACGGTGAAGGTATTGTGACTGACATTATCAAAACAGCTGGAAAAAAAGCAGCCACAACAATTGGTGAACATGCTGGCAAAAAAGCTGGTGACAAAATCATAGAACTTTTGAAAAAGAGAAAAAGTGGAAACAAGAGTGGAACTGAGAGTGTGAGCCAGACTGGTGGTTTAATCAAAAGAAAGAGAGGCCGACCTCGTAAAATCAAATAACTTTTATCTAACACAATAATATATGTCAAACTATCGTGACTCAAAATATATCGAAAGATATGAAGATGTAGTGTTCGAACTAGAGACAGCACTTAATACTGTAGTAGCAAACAATGCTCATCAGAGGAAAACAGGTTATCGATTCGTTGTTGATAACAGTGGAGAGACTACACCATTTGACTGGTATAATGCCCGTTTTAATGTTATTTTCAAAGAAAATAAGCTTGCAGATGGAGCTGACATTGCTGGTGCAGATCGAAATGGTATTGTTAATTCAGTTCACGCTCTTATTAACACCATTAATGTAAAAATGAATGGTCTTGATGTTTATGAATGCCGTGATGCAAACCAAGCCACAAATATTAAGTCATTGCTTGAGTATTCACAGGGTTATGCTGTAAGTCAGGGAACCAATGAGTTCTTCTATCTTGACACCAGCAGAGGTGCTGAAAACAGAGTGGCACAAGCTGCTTATAACAAAGGATTCTCAGATCGTAAAGCTTTGCTTAATGGTGGTGGTGAAGTAAATGCAGAGATAGCATTGAACAGATACGGTTTTTTCAAGAGCTTTTGGGATGAACTTATGCCTAACTCAAAAGTAGAGGTGAACCTAACACTTGAGAGTGATGACAATATGATTTGGCAAGCTACTGATGAATGTCGTGTGATACTAACTAAATTCCAGCTAATAGTTCCTCGTATTATTTTTAATTCTACGGGAAAGTCCTTATACATGAGCAAGTATCTTGACAACAGAAAGTGGACTTACATGAGAGAAATGGTTGAGAGAGGCAATTCAACAAGACAACAGACTGCCAATTTCCGTATTTCCACAGGAATAAACAAACCCAGGCATGTTTTTGTATTCATCATCAATGATGCAAGTGATGCATCTCAGACAGCCAATAAATTCTTGTACAACACATTTTCAGTTGTAAATAACCGAACTTTGACTGATTGTTATCTTGAAGTTGGCAATGGTAATGATTATCCAGAGGTTCATTATAAACCATCAACAGAACCAACAAGAGTATTTAGAGATGTTTTGAAATATGTTCAAGCTGTGAATGATTTCAGTGAAAGTACCCTTCTTAACAGGGGCAATTTCGGTACAATATTCCCTTTCATTTATTTTGATTTGACGAAACAGAAACAGGATATCAAAGATGGAATGACAAAACTGACTTTCAAATACACTTTGAGTGATGGAACAAATGATGATTACAGTGTGTATGCACTGGTCCTCTATGAGCAGGATATTGAGATGAGAAAGACTGATGGAAAATTAATTCTGAGATCAATGTAAATTAAATTAAATAAATTAAATAAATAATTAAATAAATTAAATAAATTAAATAATTAAATTAATTGATTGTTTGTATTATATACAATTTAGTATAAACATATATTATATGACTACTTATCATCCACATGGTGTGAGACTATCAAAAGGTCAGAAAGAAAAGCTTGCAAAAGCTTATGCAACAAATTCACCTGTAACAATAAGGTTGACGCATAATGAATTAACAGGTAATGATCAACTGATGTTGACCAAAAGACAAATAAACAAACTGATTAAATCAAGTAGATCAGGAAAAGGTTCAGACATCAAGATATCAAAAAATCAAATCAGAAAAGCCGTTGTAGAAGGAGGTTCTCTTTGGTCCAGTCTTTTTTCACTTGGAACAAGACTATTGCCTTATGCAGGTAAAGCAGTAGCTAAAGCGGCTCCAGCATTGGCTACAGGTGCTCTTTCTTCATTAGCAAGTCTCGGTGTTGATAAACTATTTGGGAAGAAACAAAGTGGAGGATTTCTTATTCCTAATGCCAATTTATCCCAATTATTGAATGTAGGAAATTTATTGAATACGAGACAGATGGCAGATATTATTCAAAAAATGCAGTATGGTGGAGACGTTGTTATCAAACCAACAAAAGCGCAGACTGGAAAGGGTATTGGAACAATACTCGCCAGTATTGGAATTCCTTTGGCCATAGAAGCAATTAGAAAATTAACTGGAAAAGGATTGCATGTTGAAAGCAGCCGTCCAAGACGGTCATTACCAGTTCATGTTCCAGATTCCATTGCAAAAAATAAAAGTGGTGGGAAACATGCTATGATTCCATGGCAATCCCCTCCTGTTTTTGGTACATGGGATAACCCAATAGGCATGGGAATGAAAAAAAAAAAGAAAAACCAAAGGAAAAGGACTTCTACTGGGCAAAAACAGTCCATTCAATTCAATCCCCATACTAGGAACCATTTTGTAAATAAACCCTTATCCAACTTTGATTTAATCAATTGGGTGAAACAACTTGGAATAAAACATTTTAGAGGAGTATTTTCAAGAGACAATATGCCGAGACAAATAAAAAAGAATGAATGTGGGATAGTCAATCTTGATTCCAAAATTGGACCTGGTACTCATTGGGTTTGTTATAGGAATTTCAAAAATGATAAATACTGTGAATACTTCGACTCTTTCGGTTTAATGATGCCAACAGAAGTTCAAAATATATGGCTGCAAGCGGTAAACAACTTGAATACTCTGGTGATGAGATACAAGAAAGGGAATCAGTATTATGTGGATATTGGTGTTTATACTATCTTCTCGAGAGACAAAAAGGCAGATCGATTCTGAACACAATACATAATGCTGATTTTGATCCCACAGACACAAGTGTTAATCACATGTTCATCATGAATTATTTCAAGAATATCTAACTTATATGTATAATGGTGAAATCATATTGTGTTAAACAGAAGAAAGTCACTGAATGTGTACCAGGAAGTGAAAGATATCAGAAGACTAAAAATGGTCGAACTGTGATGAAATGTACTTGTGCTGAGTGTGGAATAACAAAGACTAAATTTGTCAGAAATCGGGGAAACTAATTAGCCCGTCTGAAGGGGCGGGCATACTAGATTCGGCCGCAGATATGGCACTAACAGGATTTTTGGAACATGGAGTCCCTTATTTAGCGAAGAAAGGTGTAGAAATGGGAAGATATTATGCATCAGAAGCAATGAGAAATCCAAAGCTGCAAAAGAAATTAATTGACAAAGGACTTTCCCTCGCAAAGCCTGCAATCACAAAGGTTGGGTCAGAAGCTTTAAAACAACTCTCAACAAAAGTGAGACCAAATATTCGTTACAAAACAGATATCAAAGGATTAGATTATGGCGGTGCTATTGACATTCATAAGGTTATTGGCAAGCTTCCTAAACCGAAAAGTGGATGGACACCCGAAAAGTATAAATACATGGGACCTTATAATCCCCTCGATAAACAGTTAGAGTATGATAAAAACACAGGTGAGGTCACAAAATGGTATGTCCAACCTTACAACAAGGTAGATGAAATAGCAGCATATCACGATATATGTTATGATATGGGAAAAAATAAAGGTGATTGTGACAAAACAATGGTCGAGTCACTTGATCTAATACCATATGGTGAGATGCCAAAATGGGGTCAAACAGCCAGATTCTTAATTGACAAAAAACAGAAATTAGGTCTTGGTGTTTCAAAAAACGGAAAAAGCCGTCGAGTGAAGAAAACTGGCAAGAAAAACTAGCTGATGAATTACATGCACCCATAAAACGAAATTTCACTCGGCGGCGTGTGATTGTGAATAAAATTGATGAAATATGGGCAAGTGATCTAGTTGAAATGCAACAGTTCAGTAAATGGAATAAAGGTTATCGATATCTTCTTATGGTCATTGATGTCTTCAGCAAATATGGTTGGATTGTCCCATTGAAGGATAAGAAAGGTGAATCTGTCACTGAAGCATTCAAATCAATATTTAAGGAAGGCAGAAAACCACAGTATTTATGGGTCGACAAGGGAAAAGAGTTTTACAACAAACACTTGAAGGACTTGCTAGAGAAACATAGTGTACAGATGTACTCAACTGAGAATGAAGAGAAGTCATCAGTAGTTGAAAGATGGAATAGGACAATTAAATCCAAAATGTGGAAGCAGTTCACTGTTCAAGGTAATACACAGTATTTAGACATGTTACCAAAATTAGTGAAACAGTATAATAATACCAAACATTCAAGCACAAAGATGACACCCGTTGAAGCATCTGATAAGAGGAATGAAGGAACTGTTTACTTCAATTTGTATGGTGATATGAAAACATTAAAACAGAAACCGAAATTCAAAATAGGTGACAAGGTCCGAATATCTAAGTATAAACGGAATGTGTTCGACAAGGGCTATACACCAAATTGGACTGAAGAAGTGTTTACAGTTGATAAAATCCAATACACTAATCCAATCACTTACAAACTGAAAGATCTTAGAGGAGAAGATATTGAAGGGAGTTTTTATGAAGCTGAATTATTGAAAGCCAGACAGGATGTATTCCGTATTGATAAAGTCATTCGCAGAGATTACAAGAAGAAACAAGCTTTGGTGAAGTGGAAGGGATATAGTGATGACTTCAACAGTTGGATACCGTTCAAGGATTTAAAAGACATATTATAAAGAGAAAATTATCTAACATATATGTGAAGGAGACCTACAGTATATCTGTTATTTGCTATTATATGTAGCCAAGAATATTATTATTCCTGACTATATTTAAACACAGGTCGAAAATGAATTAAAAAATAAATTAATATAATATAATATACAAATGCAAAAATATTCCTACGATAACAAAGAATTAGATGTGTCAATAGACTGTTATGTTGATGATAAAAATAACGTTTGGTTCAGAGGTAGAGACATAGCTTCTATTCTTGACTATAAAAATCCACAAAAAGCAATCAAGGATCATGTTTTATCTGATGATAGAATCTTAAGAGACCACAAAATCAGCATAAATTCACGATGTAACAAAACGTTACCTCGTGCTGAGGCCACTGATTCACGATGTAACAAAACGGTCCCTCGTGCTGAGGCCACTGATTCACGATGTAACAAAACGTTACCTCGTGCTGAGACCATTGAAAAAACTTTCAAATGTTTTTTTATAAATGAATCAGGATTTTATTCACTAATACTGTCCTCTAAAAAACAGGAAGCTGTAAAATTCAAACATTGGGTTACATCAAAAGTATTACCATCAATCAGAAAACTAGGATATTACAAGCAGTTCAATGACAGAAATAATAACATGCTGATGATTGAAAGTGAAGATGATCTGCACTACAAGATTGTGTCATTCATCAGAAAGAAATATGAAGGTGCATTAATGGTGGCGGGATTAGGTGAAAATCAAATAAGCCCAAACATGAGAATCAGAAGTTATAAGAAAGGATATATGGCTGGACAATGTGATTTAATGCTAATGAATCCCACAAGAAAACACAGCGCTCTTTGTCTTGAATTCAAAAGCCCAACAGGTGTGTATAAAGTGTCAGACAAACAGTCTGATATGAAGCTAATGTATGAGAAAAACAACTGCAAATACATCATGAGCAATAGTTTCGAAGACTTGATTCATGAAATAACTAAACACATGGAAGAGAGCAAATTATACTTATCAAGAAGAGAAAGATATTTAAAAAAATAATTTATATAACTATATATTATGGAGAATCAAAATGTTAAGAGAGGTCGGGGAAGGCCTAGAGTTCTCAGTGATGAGGAAAGAAAAAAACACAAGACTACCTATATGCTAAATAAAGAATGGTTCTGTAACATATGTAAGACAGGACGTAACTACACAATGGCAGGGAAATCTTGTCATATTAAAACAAAAAAACATCAAAAAAATATTCTTCAATAATTACAATTCAAAAGGATCCAGTAATTGGATCAATTGAATTCTCAACCATATTTAAACGCAGACGGAAATGTTTTAAAGAAATAATAACTATAGATATATTATAAATGGAAAAAATTATCGAAACTATTAGTAATATGGACAAGAAAAGTCTTAAAAAATTGAGCAAATCTAAGCTAATCGAGTTGTTGTTGAAGCAGCAGAAAAAGCCTAAAGTTATTATAGTTGATGACACAAAACCTGTGCCTAAACCAAGAACAAGACCAATTCCCGCCCCAAGGACGAAAAGACCAACTGTGAAAGAATTAGTTGATTATTTTGAGAGAAAAAGATTACCAGCTCCACCTGCAGAGTGGCTGGATGAAATAGAACAATTGAAAAAGAAACCTATGCCCGCGCCCAGAACCAAACAGGTGATTCAGAAACCAACGCCTACACCAAGGACTAAGATTGTACAAACAGAGAAAGCTCTGAAGGGTTTCACTGAGTCTTTTGAAATCAGTATAAAAAATAACAAAGACCCGCTTGCGCAACTGCAAAACACAAGAAAGGCTGTTGCATATAATATTATAAAATCGTTGAATGAAATGAAAGGACTGAAATTCGTTGAAACGCTAAAGGTAACATTTGTAAAAATGACTGATGGACAATTAGAGTTTAAAACAGCATATTTCAACAGTGCAGCTCAAACAATTGTGAATAATCTGGAAGTAACTGAATCACTACAGTTGTCAAAAGACCAAATAATGAATAAGATTGCAGTTTGGGTATCTGAAGGTTCAGGTTGGACAATTGAATCTGTTGACAGCCATTACCTCAATGTTGTGAAATATGCGCCAATGAAGGGCTCCTCATACATTAAACTACCGAATGAACTCAGAAACAGTGCAAAGGGCTTGATTAACTTGAAAAATGAGGATAATGAATGCTTCCGATGGTGCCACATCAGACACCTGAACCCACAAGAGAAATACCCACAGAGGGTTAAAAAATCAGACAAGCAATACATTGAAAAATTGGATTATACAGGGATTGAATTTCCAGTGACTACCAAACATTACAATAAGATTGAAAAACAAAATGAGATCAACATCAATGTATTCGGTTATGAGGAGAAACAACCTTATCCAATATATGTATCAAAAGAGAAATATGCAGACTGCTTGAATCTGCTTCTAATAACTGAAAATGAAAACAAGCATTATGTGCTAATCAAAGATTTCAATAAGTTCATGTACAATCAAACAAAGCACAAAGAAAGAAAACACTTTTGTATGCATTGCTTACAGTGTTTCAGCTCTGAAAGGGTTCTGAATGATCACAAGGGCAACTGCATGCAAGTAAATGGCACACAGGCAATAAAAATGCCAAACAAAGATAACAACATACTGAAATTCAACAACTTTCATAAACAACAGCAGGTACCATTTGTGATCTATGCTGATTTTGAGGCCATCACTGAAAAAATACACGGTTGCCAACCCAACAGTGATAAATCATATACAGAGGCTTATCAGAAGCATACTGACTGTGGCTACGGCTATAAAGTGGTTTGTTGTTATGATGATAAATACAGCAAACCAGCAGCAATATACAGGGGTGAAAAGGCTGTGTACAAATTTATGGAAGCTATGCTGGAGGAGGTCAAATATTGCAAGAATGTTGTGAAAAAAAATTTAAAAACCATTGAAAATGACTAAAGATGATGAAAAAGAATTCCAAAAAGCTGAAATGTGTCACATCTGTGATAAGAAGTATACTGAAAAGGATATTAGAGTCCGAGATCATTGTCACATTACTGGTAAATACAGAGGTTCTGCTCACCAAGATTGTAATCTGAAACTCAGAGTGAACCCAGAAGAAATAAAGATACCAGTCATATTTCACAATCTAAGAGGCTATGATAGTCATTTTATTATGCAGGAGATTGGAGCCATTGTTAAGAAGCACACTTACAAAAACAAGAAAGGTGAAGACTGTCAAATGAACATCAATGCTATCCCAAATAACATGGAGAAGTATATGGCTTTCATGCTTGGCAACCACTTGACCTTCATTGATAGTTTCCAGTTCATGAGCTCCAGTTTGGAAAAACTTGTAGGCAATCTACCAAAAGAAGCCTTAAAATACACCTCACAAGAGTTCAAGGGAAAGGATCTTAATCTGATGGCACAGAAAGGTGTTTATCCTTACGACTACATGGACAGTTTCGATCAATTCAATCAGAAGCTGCCCTCAAAAGAAGAATTTTATAGCATACTGAGTGATACGCATATATCAGATGAAGACTATACGCATGCTCAGACTGTTTGGAAAGCATTCTCTTTGAAAAACATGGGTGATTATCATGATCTGTACCTTAAAACAGATGTACTCCTACTGGCTGATGTATTTGAAAACTTCAGAAAAACATGCCTTGAGTACTATAAACTGGACCCGTGCCACTATTTCACGTCTCCAGGGCTATCATGGGACGCCATGCTTAAAATGACTGACGTTAAACTAGAATTGATGACTGATATTGATATGTTCCAGTTCATTGAAAAGGGTATGCGTGGAGGAATCAGCTATATAGCCAACCGTTACGGTAAAGCAAATAATAAATACATGAAAGAGTATGACGAGAAGGCGCCCTCGAAGTACATCATGTATCTTGATGCTAATAATTTGTATGGTTGGGCTATGAGTCAATATTTACCAAAAGGCGGATTCAGATGGATGACACAAAAACAGATCAATAATTTAGACCTGGCTAAGTATGAAGAAGACAGCAACAAAGGTTTGATTCTTGAAGTTGACCTTAAATACCCCCAAGAGTTACATGATCTACATAATGACTATCCACTTGGGCCGGAAAAGATTAAAGTGACAGGGGACATGCTATCAGATTATTGTAAAAACATAGCAAAGAAATATAAAATATCAACTGGTCTGGTACATAAACTGATACCAACATTAAGCAACAAAGAAAAATACGTGCTCTATTATAGGAACCTCCAATTATATACTGATCTCGGTTTGAAAATAACTAAAATCCATCGAGTGTTAGAATTCAATCAGTCCGCGTGGCTCAGACAGTACATCGACTTCAACACTCAGAAAAGAACTAGCGCAAAAAATGCCTTTGAGAAAGACTTTTTCAAGCTGATGAATAACAGTGTATTTGGCAAAACGATGGAAAACCTCAGAAAGCGAGTAGACGTCAGATTGGTGACTGATGGGAAGAAGCTATTGAAATTAGCTAGTAAACCCACTTATGTTAGCAGTAAAATCTTCGATGAAAATCTAGTAGCTGTTCATAAGATAAAAGAAACACTTACTTTAAACGGGCCGGCATACGTGGGGATGTGTATTCTAGACCTTAGCAAGACACTGATGTACGATTTCCATTACAACTACATTAAACAAAAGTACGGTGACAAGGCCAAATTACTATTCACAGACACAGACTCACTGACCTATGAAATTGAAACCCAAGATGTATATAGGAATTTCTGGAATGATAAAGATAAATTCGATAACAGTGACTATCCTGAAAGCTCGCCATTCTCCGATAAGACCAATAAGAAAGTGATTGGTAAGATGAAAGATGAGGCTGCTGGAGTTCCAATATGTGAATTCGTAGGACTGAGATCGAAGATGTATAGCTATATTAAAGATGATCAGAAAGGAGGAAAAACAGCAAAAGGTATTAGGAAGAATATTATTAAGAATAACATCAAACATGAAAATTATAAAGAGACACTATTTGATAATAAACAGATGCATCATAGAATGAAAACAATCAGAAGTCAGAACCATCAACTTGGAAGTTATGAGATAAATAAAGTATCACTCAGCTGCTTTGACGACAAGCGGTATATTCATGATAATGGCGTGACAAGCTATGCGTATGGACATTATGAAATCTAGCTGTTGACGTCACGCCATATGATTTGCCTAGTTCAGGATAGTATTGTGAGTTTTAAAATACTGCCCTCTTTCTGACCCTTTGCCCGAAGAATTAGCATTTTTGGGGGGTTTCCCTTTCGAATGAGTCATCAAACTACGTCAGATTTTTCGCTTTTTACACATGCGTATTATTTTTTATCTTTGTAAATTTCATTTATGTACCACAAGCATAAAAATGAAAATACAAACGAAAATATAAGGGTTGTTTCACACAGATAAAGTGTGGCTTGTATACATAGTATCTAACGATTGGAAAAAGCGGGGGCCTTTCGTTAGCGAAATGTATACAAGCCACCCCGTGGAATAACGAAAAACCCCCGCCGTTATTCCATGGGTTGAAAAAATAAAAAAAAAATAAAAAATGAAAAAATCACCCTGAGATGGTGTCGGATTGTTGGGTAGAGCTATAGTGAAGCTTCGGCTTCTCAGAAGTGCCGGTTCAATCTCAAGCCGGAGGGTGAAAAAAACAAATAAACAAATACTTGGCCTCAAGAGGGTCTGATAGGGCCAGAGCGGAGTGGAGGTGGGAAAGACATAAATGATAGTGCTCTGGTGGTGTGGTGGTGGGAATTCAAAAAAACAAAACAAAAAAACCTCTCATGAGGGACGGGTGGTGATTCAAATTCCAAATTAAGTCCCTCATGAGAGGTTCTGGTGGCCACCAGTTTTGCTATTTTTTTTCTGCAGCTATAGGCGATGACTCATTCCCTGTTTTCCGAGAATGTCACGCTTGGTGATTTTTCCGAGAATGTCACGCATTTTAATAAACTATAGATGAAGTGTGCAGACCTTGGTTCCATCAGATTGAACAACTATAGATTCCATCAAATTAAATAACTATATATTCCATCAAATTAAATAACTATATATTCCATCAAATTAAATAACTATATATTCCATCAAATTAAATAACTATATATTCCAGAATACGAGACCAGATTTGGGGAAAACGAAATCAATTGATTTCGTACCCCCAAACACTATACTACTTAAGCGGTTGTTCCGTTCACACAACTAAAACACACACATGACAGAAATTTCAACCGAAAACTCTCTATTTCAATCCCGACTGGTTGTTACAAAACTGCGTTCTCTTCTATCTCAATACTGAAAATCCCGATGCTATCTGACCTCTCAGCTTTGGCGATGAGAGACGTGAGAGAAAACATAAAATCTTAGTTAACTTTTCTTGTTTTCCGCTACGTAAGTCACGCACGCGTTATGCAAAACAACTCTTCTCTCAACCCTATATTTGCATACAAACTCAAGAGAAGAAGCCCATGGGAGAGCTCTACCATCGAACAAAAACAATGGACTTTCGGAGGGCTTAATTTTCAACACGCGACTAATGAATGTTCTCGAACAACACGTTTCTTGAGACATTATTCCTTTTATTAGCGAATACAACAATGATTCACTGACAACGACAAAAAGCTCCAACAACTACGAAATGTTTAGCACAAAGTAGCAGCAAATTAGGATGCAATCAATCGTCTTCGTTACATTGAGAATACCAAACAATAAGGCTGAAGTCCCTTAACAAAGAAAGAAACTCCAATAGAACAACACGCTAGATATTGCTTGTAAATAAATTTGTACTGAGAGCGAAAACATAGTATAACAGTCAAAGTAGGTCTAGTCTTCATCTTGTGGAATGGGTTGCTTCACAAACAATCGATTAAGCAAGAATTTCCGCTTATCGATGGCTAGTTCTGTCGATTCTAGCCAATCAAATCCATCCGTATCTTTGAGATCTTTTTGGGTTTCCATCACTTTTTGGAAGGTGTAATCTTTCGTCATCGCTCGCATCCACTGCAGATACTCTAACAGTACTTTTCTCAGTTTTTTTTCTGTAGAGAGGAAGGAGAGCGTTCTGCGCTTTAAGGTGAGCCACATTTTCCGAATCTCCGTTTCTTTCGTACTCATCGATCAAAGTATTGAGTTGGACCTCGTGGCGTTCCTGAGCTTCATCTAATATGCGCGACCAAGAGTTTAAGTGCTCTGTCACTTCTTGGGAAGAATCCGTTTCTTGGCTAGATTGAGAGTCTTCACTGTCTTCGCTATCATCGAAATTTCCATTACCCGGTTGAAGAAGATGGTCATTATAACCGTCGCTCCAAGACATATTTTGGTTTTAACAGCACGAGCTTTGGCAGCAAACTGAACGACAAGTGGAGCGCCGCCTTTAAAACAAGCAATGAAAATGTGAAGCTTATGGGATGCGGTTTAGTGTGACAAGCTACTGGTACTGCAGGCGGGGTTACTAAGCTCTCTTCTCTGTGTTCGGCTGTTCATCGTCTCCATACAAAGTGAGCCACTCAGGAACTGAATCTGTTGTTGTTTTAGAATGTTTGATTCTCTTGGCTGCTTTTCCAACGCCTCTTGGTAAGGATTTCAATGATTTCTTTACTCCTCTTGGTGTTGATAACTGATGGACGATGGTATCCTTTTCCTCTTCCTGCACTGATAGAGGTGTTTCACTTCTTGACCGTCTTAATCCCTCTTTGCTGGATAGATCATCACTCTAACCTTAGGTTGTAATTTCGCTTCTTGTAACCACTTCCTTCGATTGATGTAATCTAATCCATGTACATCTGTGAGATGATTAGACAATTTAACAAGATATTTTGCTCCACAATTCGGAATTGGACAATCACGGCACACGCGTTTAGCCATGTTAACAGTTCGAGATCTCAGCAGAAATAAAACCATTTCAGCAAATTTTAACCTTTCATTCGAAGGACAAGAAGGACACAACACAGGACGAAAAGGACATTATAGGGACAAAAAGGACAAAACAAGGTCATTCAGGAAAAAAGGAGACAATCGGGACATTGGAGGTCTTTTTTCTTTTCAGGAGGTTCTCTCGCGCGTGGAATCACGCGAGGGGATACCGCGCGTCGAGTCAGATTTCAATTCATGATTGATTGGCTGCTGCATGAGCACGCCTATTTTCCTTGAAATGACCGCGGGCGTTACAAAAATTCTTCTTCACCCAGCGATTCTCGAAAGCACAAGCGCGAAACTGAGAGCAAAACTTCTTCTCTCAATAATAGCTGTATTCCAGTAAGACAAAAATACCTAGACCTTTTAAAATTACGAATGACACGGAACATTAAGATAATAATGAGTTCTATCATTCTGGACAGGAGGAACAAGTCAAAATACAACTTTCTTTGCAGTGCAGTTTTTCTTTTTCATTGCTATTGGAATAAAATATCCATATAATAAAGTTTTACCTTCTTCAACAACGTCTTTTTCTTTTTTTTCAAAAGAATTTTACCAAAAGATGGTACATAGTTTGTCAATAAAAATAAGTCGGCTGGATTGAAATCTGACTCGACGCGTGGTAGCCCCTCGCGTGATTCCACGCGCGAGAGAAGCTCCTGAAAAGAAAAAAGAAGAGGCGTTGGAAAGGCAGCCAAGAGAACCAAACATTCTAAAACAACAACAGATTCAGTTCCTGAGTGGCTCACTTTGTATGGAGACGATGAACAGCCGAACACAGAGAAGAGATTTCCAAGAAAAATAGTCACTTGAAATAACATTAAAATTTTCAGAAAGCGGCCTTAAAAACTTGTAACTTGATTAACCTTTGACGTTTGTATTGTGACCCATAAAGTAGAAATGTAATAGTTATGGCTTCTACTTAGTTCTAGATAACGCGATAGTTTCTTAAGGTCATCAAGCTGGATCAATTGGAACGTGATTGGCCGTCGTAATGAGAGTGTTTTAGGCGGTATTAATTGCAAGATTGGTTTAGTTGTTGACGTAGTTTGCGGAGAATATTCATCAAACAAGTAAAGTGTTTTTTGACAGTGAAAAGAAATATACAACAAAATATGAAGTCTACTTGTAGAAAAAGAAATAAAAAGAGCAGAATTTCTCAGAACTGTGTGTATTCTTTGCAACTTTATATTTGCGCTAACCTCAGGCAAAATAATAGTTCATACTGAATATAGACTGGCATAACTGGATCCTTTCGTCGTATTCTCCGCAATATGTTTGCCAATAAGAAAAACATATTGCTTGTAAATATTATAGTGATTCTATCTTTTGTTGACGTAGATCTTGGTAAGAACGTTTCAGCGGAAACAAGTGTTTGCTGATAACTTTTAGCTAAATCGTTGAGTTTGAAACAACAAGTAACAGTTTTGATGAACCTGCGACAAAAAAGGCTGATTTCTATCTTTGCACACCAAAATTTAAAAGCATTTACTTCCAGGAAAAAAATGGACGAAGGAAAAGGGCTGCTAACCTAAGTTGAACAAATGAATTGCCTGGGTGACGGCGGACGCCTTCTCGTTTTAAAAAGAAGAGGTAAAACATGCATACCTTGAGGTTCCTCGCTTCCCGAGCCGTCACCTCGCGCTCCCGCGCAGCCATCTCGCGCTTTTTCCTCGCGAAGATGGTCTAACGTGCTCGCACGCGTTAAGCGCAACACCCAAGAAGTTAAAATACACCTTGAAAGTTTCCACGTTGTCCTACCTTGATTTTTGTGTTCAGTTGGTGATTTTTTAGTTAGAGGTGCTTCAGATTTTGTGTTTAGTTAGTGGTGTGTGTCCCTCACGACAGTAACATTCTTCATCCAGTCAGTACTTGTGCTAATTCTTCGATACCTTGATTAAATGAAATTTTTGTTTTTAAGAACACTTAGATTTTCCTGATGAAGATGACACCGTTGAAGGAGAACTCAATGACGAACTGCAAGCGCCTTGGGGTATGACAGAGGATAATAATCAAGGTAGCATTTCGTGGCAATCATGTTTTATTTTGTTTTTCTTTGCATTGCAAACATTGGACGTACTTTACTTCAGAATACTTGCAGATTTACACAACGTTGTCCTTCTAGTTGCCAGGATCATAATTTGGTTTTTGCTGTTCTCAATTTCAGAAGGCGAAATGACAGAGGAACAAGACTTTAACGAGGAAAATGATCTCGATGAAGCTGCTGGGGAATACCCCCAAGGTAGTTAAAAATTTCTATTTTCTCACGGTGTCTAAAGTAATTCGTGTTTGCTTCAGTTTTGCATTGCTACGCGCCTCCATTGGCTAGCAAAAGTGTGCCACGTTTTCAACCGATAAACAAAAACCACCAGAACGCGTAGTTGCTTCTGAATCTGATTGTCTGTTGTGATTGAGGGATTTTGATGTTTTTTGGTGAAAACTGGGCAAAATACGTGACAATTATCTTTACTGAAACCTGAAATTGCTCTGTCAACAAATAGAAGATATCATGTGATTTCTTGAAGGAAGAGGAAACCTTGATTGATTTTAAACTATTTTGTACAACAGTACAAATGTGAAGAACTTGTTCGAACCTAAACAGTTGAATATTTGACAAAATGCATTTAGAGATATTGAATGAAAGGATCTCCTTGAAGAAAGAGAAAGCCACAACGAGTTTCAAGTTGCTTCGCAAAAAAACACCTGTTCATTATTTCTCAATTTGCTACTTTTTCCACACCGCTGGAAATTAAATATCATAACTTCCGGTTTCTCGATGCACAAGTAGTGTAATTGTTAACGAAACCGGACTGTTATTGCAGAATTTCTATTAGTACTACAATACAGTACTACAGTACGACATTGAAATGGATTGCAACTTGACTTGAAAAACTGGGGCCAACGTTTTCGCGTTCCCTCTTGTGCTGTGGAAAAAGTAACCAAATAGAGATTTAAGCAATAGACCACAAGTTTCTATAGTTTATAGGCTGATAAACCACGCGGGATGTTGGAAGAACACTCGAAGAATTCGAAAATTTCCATGAGTTTACGGGCACAATAAACCACAGCTGATTGACCAATCAGAGCGCTCGCATTGATTTGGTTATTATATAAAATGGTTTGCTTCCCCTTTCAGAACTTTGCTTTGGTGTTATACGAGATGCTACTTGAGGGTAATTTTTTTAAATTTGATCTCCAAAACATAAAAATCACCGTGACATAGCCCCGAGGTGCAGATTGGTTTGTCAATAATCCAAATGAGTGCAAGGGAGGTCTCCAAGAATTTCTGTCATCCACTAGCATTGCACAGCTGCTTAAGGACGGTAATACTTCATACAGGTGTCACACCAAAATCCTTGACCTCTCCTACGCGATATAATATGACTGGCCCCCTAATCAAGAAAAATTTCTTGAAAGTCATTGTCATTAAGAATGTACACACCCAGTGGAATAGTCCATTTCCGAGTTGCCTTGAGCCTCTCTTTGCACCAGGACTCGCTTTGAAGAGGACGCAGAACTGAATTCGGAATGGCCTATTCCAATGTACCCATATTTCGGTTTTGTTATTGTTCTATTTAACAATTAGATTATGAATAATCTAATCGTTTTATTATATATCTTTTTTGACAACCCGGCGCTACTCACTATGTCTACAACAGAATAGATAGCTACTAGCATAGTCAATAAAGGAGCAGCATTAGTGATAGAACGCTAGTATAGTATACTAAACAAAGCCAGCCTATATGCAGATAGCTTACCATCTTTGTTTCTGTAACTTTGTTTCTTTATTTTCTTATGAAATTCATGATTAAAGATGATCGATTCGCCCTGAACATCCCGTACCCTTTGTGCTCATCATTATTTTGTACCCAGATTTCGATGAAACAAATAAAATGTGTCGCTTTCTGTTCCATTTCAGGTGAAGACAGTTCCAAACGGTGGGTAAGCAGGTGTCCCCCAGTGCGGCCTGGATTCATCTGTTGTAACGGCCGCCCATACAACAGTTCTCTCTACAAGTGCTGTTCTGGCAAGTGGGTAAGGCGTACATGCCTCCCTTGCCCTCGTATCCTCAAGTGCGTTTCTGTTTCCTACAACGCATACTTCCAGGGATGTTGCCGCGTTTGCAGCAAACCAACTGTTTACAGCAGGTTAACCCAAAGGTGCTGTTATGGAAGTCTTATCGACGTTCGTCTCCGATGCCTCCCAAGATGTGGCTCGGTAACCTACATTCCCCGGCTGCAGCGTTGTTGCCGCTATAAGATAGGGTCGCTGTGGCGGTACAGGGTGTACTACCCATATTCAGGCCAGAAGTTCTGTCCTCGTAGTGTCAGAGGAGTGGTCTCCAATTGTAGTAAGTGTCCACACTAAAACGGCCGCTAATTAAGCTGAGAGATGCCGTCGTCAAAATGAAATAGCTGCAAGGACTAATTACAACTAAGTGGACTTTGCGTAATCTTTGGTCGATTAAGATGAATTTGTTGTCGTTTTTGCGATAACGCGTTTTGTGTTTGTTTTCCGGCATTATATCGTAGGATCAACTAAATTAAACCTGAATAGGCATTTGATATTGTAACGTTTTACAATGAGCAGTTTAGTTGTAAAAACCCTTTTGACTTCATTGTACTGAAAATAAAGTAAAATGCAGCTATAATGAGTTCTGTGTCATATGATAATGCGCAAACAAAAATAATACATCAGAGGGGGAGAATTGGTCTAGAGATTCTAAAATCAGTCGTTTGAGTTTCAGTTTTCCGGTTTCTTGACCAATGGCATCCAGTCTACGTCAAGGGTTTGAGCAGGTGCTTGAGCGATGGGTCGAACTGGCAGTGCTACAGGTCCAATCTGATCTTAGGAGGAATTTAACACTTAGCCGACGTAAATCGAAAGTCCAGAGTGTAAGAGTTAAAGAAAAGCGATATTATTCTTGCTCTAGCTGCAGCCTTGCAAATACCATTGAGTTTAGTTTGTTTGTCCACTGCCTTCAGTTGCCGATGGCAAAGTAGGGCTTTGTTTGTTACTACGACGACTAGTCAGTCCCTATAGATACCCTCTAATTGGACGACCGGTTCCTCTCCTTAGCATGATAACCAATACAATACAAGAGTATATTTATAACATCCACAGTCACAAGAAACTACAGTGGAACCAAACCATTCGAATTACATCGATTTCTGAGGTTTAAACTTGAAGTTAAACTCAACCACTTCGTTTATTTGTCTCTTCGTCTTCGTCGGCTTGTTTTTGCTTCGGCTGTTTTCTTTTTGCATGTGATTACAGCGGTAAAATAAAGAAGAACTCAAATATTTGCTAGTAAATGTAAAAAGTGATGGTGAAAAACACTTTGTTGGCTACGTGAAGAAAATTCTGGACATTTTTGAAAACAAAACCTGAATGATAAGGCGGCTGTCTCTCGAGGAAGCGAAACATATCTCTCTCGCTGCCGCCAAGTGAGTTTGACTAATAGTCATTGGTCGTGGGTACAAGTCGTGGGTAAAATTACCCCCCTCCGCTAACGTAAAAATATCCGCACAATACAGAAGTAATTTCATGCAAAGTAAGCCGCAAAAAAAAATAATTCGAGCAGTAATAAGTCATGATTCTTTCAGCTGATTTATTCCTAAAAATATATACTTCAAAATTAAAAAGGAAGGAAAGCAGTCAAAACTAGGCTTGTCAATCATATAATGGGCCACACAGGGAGGCTCCACCATAAACGGATGTCAATGTTTAGCCCCAGGGGAGGGGGGGGGCGGGCATACCCGGGGGGATTTGAAATTTTACCTTATTTTAATGTCAAATACTCTACCCAGGGAACAAGTGCAGGTGTCAAATACCCCTTTCATGGTGATGTTCATCCTGACAATTGTCTCTGAATTCCTTTGTCAATATACGTTCTTAGCGACCACGCGATAGCATTTTAAACCTCACCCAAGCGCCCCGGGGTTACATGTGAAGGCCAGCTTTTTTTGACCACGGTTAGATGGGGTACCTCGCCTTCCTGAGGTCCCCCACCGCCATGTCAACAGGCCCTAATGAGCTCGCAGTTTGTCTGGCTGTCCTAAGTCTTTTATTTCGGGCCTGTTCACATGGAGGTGGGGGACCCCAGGAAGGTGAGGTCCCCCACCTAGGTGGGGTTACCAATCTCTCCATACAATCTCTCTTTCTTTCTCGATCGCGTTTACATGTGATGTGGGGTACCTCACCGGTCAGCCAGGGCGGGTAACCCGCTTAGCTGGGTTAAGTTTTCTCCATGTGAATGCTGGAGGTGGGGTGGTGGTGATGTTCATCCTGACAATTGTCTCTGAATTCCTTTGTCAATATACGTTCTTAGAGACCACACGATAGCATTTTAAACCTCACCCCAGCGCCCCGGGGTTGCATGTGAAGCCCTAGCTAGCTTTTTTTGACCACGGGTAGGTGGGGGACATCACCTTCTTAGGGTCCCCCACCTCCATGTGAACAGGCCCTTAGTTTGCCTGTTGCCTCGTGGTCGTAATGGCAGGGGCTGCTTGTTGCACGTTAGTGTTATGCGAACTCTAGAAAAACAACGCATATCTAACTTGAGAAACAGAAATTCAGTATCGTTGACTGTTTCAGAGGACTAAATTGTAATATGGTTGAAGAACTTACCCGAGACAAAGCGCTGTTCAGGGCGTTATTGACTGCTCGAGAAACACCTTCAGTAATAACGTTAGACAAAGATTCCCGAGACGCCATAATGATTAGTTTCTCGACTCGCTATTCCCCGCCTTAAACTGAATAAATTACCATTTGGCGCGCTATCGATGGCATAAATTTACGCTGGGCCAAGTCATCTTCCTTGCGATTTGTAAATGGCAAAGTTATGTTGCTGCGATTTAGAAATCGCAAAGTCACGCAAAGGTTGTACAGTGGAAATTTATATATAGGGAGCTTTAGCAACGAGAACGGTAACGGCAACGAGAATGCCACAAAACAATAACAAGCAATGGCTCCGCACGTGCGTTTTGGTACATGTGTTTACCGTCCTCTGCAAAATAAAAACAATAACGTGAAATGACCAAATTTTAGGTTTTCTCGAGAACGTGAGTGCGTTACGGTAAATGTCGCTTTCTTTCTCTTACCGTAACGCCGTTTATAGTAATTTAGTCCCTGGTTTATATTGTTAACATCTTACAAGCTAAACAAATTGAAATAATCGCGAAAGAGTTACAAAAACGAGAATTTATATTTTGAAAACGACTTTTTCGGCCGTCGTCGTTGCGAAAGCTCCCTTTTATGACCAAACGAAACATTTGCAATGCACGAAATACCAAAAATTGCACCAAACTGTTGTTACACTTGGCGGCCATATTTTTACACTTGGCGTACTTTTACACTTGGCGTACTTTTACACTTGGCACCCAACCGCCACGTCATTATTTATAAACCATGAAATTTTGCAAGCGCCGCTAAATTCATTATTTATAAACCATGAAATTTTCCAACCGCGGCTTAAGTCATGATTTATAAATCATGGAATTTGCCAAGCGCCGCTTAATTCATTATTTATAAACCATGGAATTTGCCAAACGCCGCTAAAATCATTATTTATAAACCATGGAATTTGCCAAGCGCCGCTAAATTCATTATTTATAAACCATGAAATTTTGCAAGCGCCGCTAAAGTCATGATTTATAAATCATGGAATTTGCCAAGCGCCGCTAAATTCATTATTTATAAACCATGAAATTTTGCAAGCGCCGCTAAAGTCATGATTTATAAACCATGGAATTTGCCAAGCGCCGCTAAATTCATTATTTATAAACCATGAAATTTTGCAAGCGCTGCTAAAGTCATGATTTATAAATAATGACATTTGCCAAGCGCTTAAGTCATTATTTATAAATAATGACATTCACGCAGCACAGCACAAGGCATTATATATAAATCATAGAATTATGCTCCTGGCCTGAAATTTCATTATTTATAAATAATAAATTTGCACAACTGGCAAACTTCATTATTTATAAATAACAGATTTACGACTGCTTTGCCTAACTTCATGATATATAAATAATTTTGTAAGACATAGCTTTATTTATAAATAAGGAAAAAAACGGCATGAATTTAGTCTAAATAATAAATTTACAAACGGCGCCCTATACCCAGGTTCCCGCCTGCCGGCCTTTCATTTCCTTAGCGCCTGCCAAGCAGGCTAGGTCTTGCAGTTTCTAAGGAAGAATTACTTTCTCTCATTAACAATAAGAGAAAGGACGCTTGCTTTATATTGCACTTATCGGAAATATCACTCTATTTTAAGACTCTTACTGTAGACTAGATTAACATGCGGAACTATGGTCAATCGTTCCTTCCTATGTCACGAAATGATATCTTTTCTCTCTCTCTCTCGAACATCACGAAAAGTTTCAAGAAAGAATTTCAACTTCATGGAGAGTTGGATTCTTGCCGTCATAATTCCCGCCAGGCCAGCCGCCCACGATTTAGCGATTATTATTTCTGTTCATTCATTGTACACATATATTTATTTTCTTGTACAGATTGTTAAAGCGAAGCCCTGGGATGAGAGGTGCATCCGCATTCACCCCTTTATCATGTCTTTAAGTGAAGTTAAGTTTCTGGTCCAAGTTGTTGTGTTTTTTGGCTGAATGAATAAAAGTTTTACTGGTGAAAGGGAGGATACACTATTAGCAACGTTTGCTTATGGCCTTAGATGCCAGTTTGGTGTAAACTGTTTAATGTAAACTTCAGGCTCGTCTTAACCGTATGCAGGTGTGTGTGTGAAGAAAACCAAAATGATTACTGTAATGACTATACTGTATATAGCGTAAATATGTTACCAACCGATATCTTAGACGTTTAGGATCTTTTCTTAGCTCCTTAATGGTATCGGAAGCCACACACGCGATTTGATTGATAAAACATAAAACTTCCCGTTACTCAGCAATTCACGGTTAAAACGCAAACACGGCAACAGCACGAAAAACTTGGAATTAAGTGAAAAAACTGCTTATGCAGGCATAACGGCAGAGTCGTCAATGAGCCTTAATGTTTAGTGTTACTAAATTCACTGCGGACTCACTGTGCCTTGACAGGCGTAAAGAATTCCGATGCAACCAAAATATTGGAGATTACAATGAGCTTTAGTACAGTCAATACATGCGAACCAGACGACAACACTTAAGGAAAATGCTATCAGTGTTTCTTCCTTTGTTCCCAGATCACTTCGTGGTCTTTCGAACGATTTCTTAGCCAAAAGAGTTTATTATAATTACTCGCAGAAATTTTTACTGGACGAACTCTGGTTCCTCGAAATTTTCAAGCTTGTTTATGTTGGCTTTCCGGAAATGGTGACTGGTCTTTTATTGTTACGTTCTTTAATGGGTATTTTTGCCACGCTGAAAAGAAGTATAATTGGTTTAACAGTACTGGCAAACATTTGCGGTGACATTAAATAAAACTAAGAAAACAAGAACTAATTATCATCGCAGTCCCAAGTTAGCCTGAATTTCTGAGGCGAAACAATACTTTTGTTCAGCGAAACGAACAATGAGTGCCCCTTCATCCTGATATAACGTTTGGAAAACTAATCAGTGGAGTCCAGTTGCGAATAGTGCAATAATTATAAATTTTCGCTTGTGTACGGTTAAAATGAAAAGAAAGGAGGAGGGATATACGGCGGCGGTTACCAGTCTTTTACTCGTACTTCTTATATTGGCAAATGTGCGATTCTAAAGGAGCACTAGAAGTGGCTTTAATTTCTGTTATCATTCCGGAATCCTTAGTGTAGTAATCCACGTTATTCCAATCATTCTGTTCTTTGTGGCGTAAAGAACCGAATAAGAACTTTGAAAATTATAATATGGCTGTGAAACCAAAATAGCGCGTCCCTTTAAAAAAGTTAAACTTTGGTACCGAACCTGATGGAACCCCGTATTTCAACCATTCTAGCTTCTCCCTTTCTGCTCTCTCTAATTCCACGACAGAAATTATAATGCGCTCTAACACTGCGGTATTCTCAAGTTAAGTGAATTGATGGAACTGTGGTCAATTCTTTTCTTCCTGCCACATTTTTCAGTAAGAATAGGGCCATAATATCGGTTGAGTACATTTTTTTTTCATTCATCACTTTATTTACCCTCGGATTTTAGAGTAGCTTGTGAAGCTAATATCTCCGAGCATTTAACCATCAGATGAGAGATAGACCACCACACCGGGAACTACGTCCCCTACTCTTTTCGAACAGTGTGTGGGTTCTTTTACGTCCCACAGAATCAATTTTGAAGAGTTGTGAGACGGGGCCTACGGTTTATCATCCTTATCCGAGAAGAATAGAAATCTAACCATTTGCAGATGTTATTACAAAGGCAGCACTTTCTCCTCAATTATTTAAAGACCCTGAGTGTTGGTCCGGCCGGGCTTTGAACCCGCGACCTCCCGCACGCTAGTCCGGTGCTCTACCACTGAGCTAACCGGTCATAATTTCCTGATTCCACAAAACGAATAGACAATGTCAGGGAAGGCTTGGAGAAGTTTTCTCGTAAAAAATAACCTGAAATATTATTCTGAAGAAAGAAACAGGAAATGCATCAGTCGTCTAGGTTTTTTCCTTTTAACAGGTTAGGGCCTGGGTTTATCGTTTGTACGTGAAATATGTATGATCGACAATATAGACTGCGAGAAGTCTCTAATTTCGACGATGGATTGTGTAACGGGAGAAAGACACAAGCGCGCGAAATTGCGAGGCGACGCGACGCTCCCCTCGCGTCGCGTCTCGTCGCAATTTGGCGCACGCGCGTGTCTTTCTTCCGCCCCACGATCTGTCGCGAAAATTACAGACTACTCGCAGTCTATCGACAATAGCCTTCACTAGATTTCCTGGAAGAGGTTAGGAACTGATACACCTTCCTCCCTCACCCCCTTAATGCGTCCTCCCGAATAAACCGGCAAATATGCATTGGATCAGCTGTTTCAAGCAGTAAAATCAACCATATCACGCTCTTTTAAGCTCAATTCATCATGAAGTCAACCAATCATGAGATGGAATATACCCCTAAAAATTAACCCCTCTACCCCTTCCCCCAAAACAAAAATGCCTGGAAACGAGCCGATAAGAAAGTATTCTTTGAAATTGTATGCTATTTGGGAAGCTGTACTGATTTATATAAATTGCAGCATTATAGTAAGCATTGTGAATTCTTACCGCAGAATCGCAATATGAACCACACAAACCCCTCGTGTAAAGAAAAAGATCCCAGTTTAACGATGGACGGCTGGTGAAGATTTTTGCAGTAAAATGAATCCGGGGAGCAAAACCCCCCATGTAAAGTTAACGAATCTATCTTGTAAAGAAAAGTCATTTTTTGCCCGTAGTGCCTGGTCATTTCCCTCTAACGGAGTGCCACTGTCATCATTTTTTAACTATTACAAGATAAGTAGCTGTCCACGTGGAGCAATATTTGCTGAAAGTTGACAGTTTATTCCTGAGCAGAATGACGAAACATCGATCAAAAGCAATTACCTTATTCGTTCAAGGAGCTGTTTTTTTAGATTTATGCGCATTCTGTCAGAATAGAACAGAAGTTAACTTTTAAAATTAGGAATTGTTTTTATTTTTTCAGTTTTTCAAGAATGAGTTTAGAGATCAAACGCAACCTGAAATTTGTACTGTCGAAACAGGCTTAAGTTTTAAGTATTGTTTGAAATGCCTTTCATATCACAGATTTCGTTTCAGTCGTTTATTCCAACCAACTTAACGCATGGCCAATAGCGTAACAAGTATCCTTCTTAAAAGCGCTGTGAAGCAATATTCCAATCGTTTTAATTTTTCTGTCGTACCGTTGTTGTCAATACACTGCTTCCAAAGAACGAAGCATCTCTATGAAAACAGTTCGCACCTCATATGCTTGAAAGCTCAAGAACACGCGAACTGAACACAACAACAACAACACCAACAAATTTACGAGTATCTAGTGTAATAGCGATTTCCTTTTATGTACATTGTGGACAATCAAAGAGGGATATCAATAATTCGCCCCGTAGTTCCGTCCTTAGATGAAGGCCGCTCGTCGTTAAACGCCTGGGGCCCGTTCCATATTTTGAAATCAAGAGAAGTTGGGTGTGTTCTGACCTCTAATGAAGCCCAATTTGTTTCTTTAGCTCATAACTTTACTGTATAATTTTCAAAACGTTTGAAATTCCCATCTGGAATGGAAAACAAAACAGCTTAACGGGCCCGGTAACTCCGGGAGCTTCGCGAGAAACGTGCCCCTGACTGGATTGTAAAGATTCTGCCCATTAACCGGTTCCTTCGTTTGCCTCAACATCCCTTAGACGTTTGTCCATCGGTCACTGTGAGAACTTCTAGACAGACATTCATTGAAAGTACGTATTGCTGATTAGAATCTATCAGCAGTTTCTTTAACGTTCCGCCACGCATTTTCAATCAGTTTGTTGACGCAAATGTCCTAACTCTTCAAGCAGGCGTAGGTGTGTAAACTTTAGTAGTCCTTTATCGTCTTAACAGATCATTTAATCGTGTTTTATCACAGTACATACCGACATATTTGGCTTTCAGGCTTTTTTGGAAAACGAGTCAAAAACTACTGGTGCGCTAAAGACATCAGTCAAGCTTTTCCAGAGTAAAAACGGAAAAGCATTGAGACAGAAAAAATTCACATCCAAACAGTAACTCACGCATAACTCACACGTCGTTATACACACGACAGACTCTGAAAATAGAAATCGTGCGCAAATTTTGTCAGGCGCTTTGTTAAGCATTATGTTTTTATTTTTATTCAAGTGCCTTTTCTATAAACTCTTGTTATAAGGAACATAATACTATATCGGACTCTGCGAAAATATGCAGCGCAAAAATACTGAAACGTACGGTTTTCAGCACACAATCTTTATTTTCAATACACTTTTCGAACTTTGTACCATACGTTTCGGTTTGTCTTGGAGAGAAAACGTGCAATTATCATGCTTTTGAAAGATTGGTTTCTGGATGGGTTTAAAGTTGAGTGTTAAAAATAAACGCCACGTTTCATGAGGCGGAATGATCATTGTTGGGAACAATATTCCGTCCATTAAGACCAATAAAATTCCACTCTTGTGCAATTGTCCAGTCATTAATCGTGTAAAGCAGGGAAGGATGATACAAGGGTAATATAATTGCTAATCATGGGTGAAGGAGGAACGGCAAAAGAACACACGCTGAGTTCACGACTAACAGACTTCCTTGTTGGCCCTGATATTTGTCGAATACTTGCTTTATCCGCGAAGTGTAGCTATAACAAATACTGCTGTTATTTTGAAGGCACTAGGGGATATCTTAACTGAAAGACGGAAGCTACATACAAAGAAACCTTTGTATTATTTTGTTGAGGCATTAGTCAATTTACGTCAGATATTTTAGTAATCTTTTAGGTTTTTGTTTCTTTCTAAGGTTTTTGTTTGTCCCACTGTTCACAATAAAGTTTCAATAACTTTACATTCATATTAACAATGAATAATTAAGGTGCACAGAGCACACGCACTAAACATCCTTGTTCAAATCGCGATGAAATGACATAAAAGTTATTTTAGTGAGACCTCGCTCTTTTCCGCGTTCTTCTTTTTGCGTGTTGAATTTGCTAACAGTGTCCCACTTCTGGAATTTTACGCTTTGTTACATCCTCGAAGCACCCTTTGCCTATCTTCTTTGTGGTCGGATATCTTTTTTAAACGTTTCAAGTGGCCATTAATTTTTCCTTTCATTCATCATTGGAACAAACCTCATTGCATTTTGACATTTTCTTCCGTCTTACTCCGTAATAAAAGGGGTGAATTCTCTTTCCAGAGGCACAGAAAAGTTCAGAACAAGCATGGCGGCTGTTCTTCGATGTATCGTGGTGCTGTTCGCATTTTTTTCTGTTTTAAATGCGGAAGCTTTGGAGGATAAGTCTTCCTCTGATGAAAGCAAGCTAAGCAATCTCGACAATTCAGCTAATTCAGAAGACTTAGCCAATGATCCCGCAAGGGAATACAACGAAAACGAAAGCGTTGCTCTTCAAGACGAAACTGAAGGTAAAAGAAATACTTTGTGAATATGCATCTTTTGGTTAGCTAGATCCCCCAGTGTTAATACGTTTGCTTTCAGTTCGAGTTTGTTCTTAGTTTCGCGGATTCTCAAATACACGGCTATTATAAGTTTGTGCAGTTGTCAGATACAAGAAAAGTTAGTCTGTTTCATTCGTTATTGCCCTCAAAAATATTTCTAATTTGGTACTTTTTGAATATCTTATTGCGAGTTATCCTGTGCATGTGTGGATACAATAAAATTGATATATCATCGTCCTAAGCGACGAAAAACACTCTTAAACTGAACAGCAGCACGCTGAACCAGACACCTATATCGTTTAGTTTACATTAGTATTATATTCATGCGTTATTAGTTAGGAATGACCATCTGACGACTACAAAAATATTTTTCTTTCGAGCAGTCGACAAGCTAAGCCAAGAAGATGAGCAAGATGCTATGCAAGAGGACGACTCTGACGTTTCCGACAAAGACAATTTAGGTATGAGTTGCAGTAGGCTGCAGTTACCGCTAAAGAACAAATTTCCAACCAATCAGTGATTGGTAATCAAGGGTCGTTGGCAAGCAACGTGCTTCTTGCTTGGAAAAAATGACCAACCCTAGTATTTGAATACAAAATATTATCTTATGTGTACGTAGTTGTGAGCCCAAACAACATCTGGCCAAACAACATCTGGTAAATATGTAACGTAAATCAGCCGATAAAGCCACAAAGAAGTCGAAATCGTTTTTTTTTTTTTTGGTCGGTAAAAGAGATGTATTCAAATCTTTCGATGTTATTTTGATATAGAGGATGAAAGCGAGGACGAACAGCAAGATTACCCTGAAAGTGATGAGGCGTTTGAGCAGGATACAGATGCGGCTCCAGAAGAAACCAACCCAGCAGGTATCCATATGAGCAGTTTTAATGAGCCTCCATAACTACTGGGATCGAGAGTGCCGCGTGAGGGATTGTGGAATTGTTTGGGGGACACGATTGTTTCTTCGCAATACGCCTCCCCCCCTCCAACAATCCCTTGCGCGGCCACTCTGTCTAAATCTTACCCATAGTGAGCTATTTTAACATTAACATTCTATCAGGTCAGTAAGTCTCTTACTAAATCAGCGAACGATCGAACGGGGAACCTCAAAAAGCGCTAAAATAGTTTTCCTCCTACATCTGGTAGTATTTCAATTTTCATTTTTTTTTTGTTATCTCAAGTAGAAGATGAAAGCGAGGAAGACCTGCAAGATTATCCTGAAGGTGATGAAGCCTATGAGCAGGACACCGATGTGGTTCCAGAAGAAAATAACCCAGGTATTAATTGACATAAAATATATTTTTATATTATTTATTATGCGCCAATATCAGTCACAATTAATTCACGCTTTTTCTTAATAGTTCTCTGACTAATCAAAGACCAAAGACACTTAGCTTTATTATCCAAACTGAGCTCATATCTAGGAAGCGCAGCCGAGTGTTTTAGGACTCGATAAAAACTACAAATTGCGAACTGACTGAACGCCTTTAAACACTTTACTATACATCTATCCATTCTTACACTAATATTTAGATTTAAGAATTATTTTGGCCTAGAAAATTGGACGAAAAATCAGGTCCTGTCTATATCACATATAGAAACTCATTAAGCATTAATTTCTTTTGTATTGCCTTCATGAGGTATTAACATTTTTTTGTAAAGAAATCATGCACCACAAGAACGTCACTCTAGTAAACTGTGAGGCTACTGAAAAATATCAATTGTAGATCTACCTGAATGAGACTTTTTCTAGGATCGATACCAGATGAACTCACGAAGCGGCATATTTAAGATCAACCCCAGTAAGCCTTTCAAATATTTTTACAATTGGTCGTCATAACGAACCTGCATCGATGTAAGTGTTGACAAGTGTGAACTATCTATATTAAGGAAAGTAAGAAAAAATAATATAGGCTCTTTTCCACGCTTAAGGGGTAGGAAGTATCCAGATATAATGTATTATTACTGTAACCTCATGAAGTTGTGTTTTTTGCAGAGGAAGAAAGCGAAGCGGACGGTGAGGAGGAACAAGATGACTATCCAGAACAAGACGAAACCACAGAGGAGGATGACGCAATTGACGATGAAAGCGTTTCAGGTATTGAAGCATTGACTGAAATCGGAGTGATGAAGGTGAAGTTATGATGCAAGTCACAATGTTGTCCAAGTCAGAGAAAGATCACCGCATTATAAAAATAGTTGAGAAAAATGATTTTTAACTAACAATACCACCCAACCTCAAAAAAATCAGTCAGGGGCAAGCAAAACTATTTCATACTGATTTGCACGACATATTTTCATTTCTTCACCCTTTGCTTAGATTCCAATCCAGAGAAAGAGGAAACTTCACTGGAAACGACACCAGATGAAGCTCCTAGACTTCGCTGTGGTGTTTCAAGCTACAACCCACTGGCCTACAAGTGCTGTTATGGGCGTATCATCCTCAAGAATACCTTGTGTGCCCGGCGTGGCAGATGTGGCTCAGCGTTCTACAACCCAATGACTCAAAAGTGCTGTTTCGGACGTCCCATTCCCAAGTATACCCCTGTCAACTCTTGCGATGTGGTATCCGGTCCTACAGCCCCTTGACGCACAGGTGCTGCTATGGACGAGTTATTTCCAAGGCTTCCGTGTGCAGACCGCCCAAATGTGGTTCAAGGTACTACAACCCACTGAAACAAAGTTGCTGCTATGGGCAAGTCATCTCTAAGTACGCCACATGTCGCCGACTTAGGTGCCGCTTGGCATACTACAACCCACTGACCCAACAGTGCTGTTATGGAAAAGTCATCCCCAAGTACGCCACATGTCGAAGACTCAGATGCGGTTTGACATACTACAGCCCACTAACCCAACAGTGCTGTTATGGAAAAGTCATCCCCAAGTACGCCACATGTCGAAGACTCAGATGCGGTTTGACATACTACAGCCCACTGACCCAACAGTGCTGTTATGGAAAAGTCATCCCTAAGTACGCCACATGTCGAAGACTCAGATGCGGTTTGACATACTACAGCCCACTGACCCAACAGTGCTGTTATGGAAAAGTCATCCCCAAGTACGCCACATGTCGAAGACTCAGATGCGGTTTGACATACTACAGCCCACTAACCCAACAGTGCTGTTATGGAAAAGTCATCCCCAAGTACGCCACATGTCGAAGACTCAGATGCGGTTTGACATACTACAGCCCACTGACCCAACAGTGCTGTTATGGAAAAGTCATCCCCAAGTACGCCACATGTCGTAGACTCAGATGCGGTTTGACATACTACAGCCCACTGACCCAACAGTGCTGTTATGGAAAAGTCATCCCCAAGTACGCCACATGTCGAAGACTCAGATGCGGTTTGACATACTACAGCCCACTGACCCAACAGTGCTGTTATGGAAAAGTCATCCCCAAGTACGTCACATGTCGAAGACTCAGATGCGGTTTGACATACTACAGCCCACTGACCCAACAGTGCTGTTATGGAAAAGTCATCCCCAAGTACGTCACATGTCGAAGACTCAGATGCGGTTTGACATACTACAGCCCACTGACCCAACAGTGCTGTTATGGAAAAGTCATCCCCAAGTACGTCACATGTCGAAGACTCAGATGCGGTTTGACATACTACAGCCCACTGACCCAACAGTGCTGTTATGGAAAAGTCATCCCCAAGTACGTCACATGTCGAAGACTCAGATGCGGTTTGACATACTACAGCCCACTGACCCAACAGTGCTGTTATGGAAAAGTCATCCCTAAGTCCGCCACATGTCGAAGACTCAGATGCGGTTTGACATACTACAGCCCACTGACCCAACAGTGCTGTTATGGAAAAGTCATCCCCAAGTCCGCCACATGTCGAAGACTCAGATGCGGTTTGACATACTACAGCCCACTGACCCAACAATGCTGTTATGGAAAAGTCATCCCCAAGTCCGCCACATGTCGAAGACTCAGATGCGGTTTGACATACTACAGCCCACTGACGCAACAGTGCTGTTATGGAAAAGTCATCCCCAAGTACGCCACATGTCGAAGACTCAGATGCGGTTTGACATACTACAGCCCACTGACCCAACAGTGCTGTTATGGAAAAGTCATCCCCAAGTACGCCACATGTCGAAGACTCAGATGCGGTTTGACATACTACAGCCCACTGACCCAACAGTGCTGTTATGGAAAAGTCATCCCTAAGTCCGCCACATGTCGAAGACTCAGATGCGGTTTGACATACTACAGCCCACTAACCCAACAGTGCTGTTATGGAAAAGTTATCCCCAAGTACGCCACATGTCGAAGACTCAGATGCGGTTTGACATACTATAACCCACTGACCCAAAAATGCTGCTATGGACGTCTAATTATCTCCAAGTACGCCGTTTGCCGCCTGCGGGGTTAAAGAAAAAGTCAACGAGTGAGGGAGACCGCCAAATTAAAACTATTAGGAAGACGAACTGCACCAGAAACGGAATGGCCTTACTTTAACATCTTTATTACCTCTGATTTAGTTCAACATAAACCTTAATAAATAGGTTCGGCTGTGAGGACGTCGGTAAACAAGTTTGTAGAACCGTTGACAATTTTCGGTTTACAAACATTTAAGGGACTGGAATTTTCAATCTATCCACACGTGTTCCAACGGATGGACTACTTTAAAATTGCTAAGTATCACCCATGTATGTTAAGGTCATATCCTTTTAATTTTAAAACCTGTACTCAACGTAGAAACTACAATAAATTTCAAAGGCGGTATATGCTGTGTTGTTGAATTGGAGAAAGGAGGTCATTGAGTAACACTAACGGAAAATATTGAAAATTCAAGAAGTTCGAAATCCATACATTTGCACTTATCCGGTTAACTAAACTAACATTGTTTAGGATATTGTTCGTTTTAGGTCGATTCGTCATGCGTTTCATTGACATGTATAATATACTGAAAAAATAAAACAAGCAAATCTGACTGACTGGCTGACTGACTAACTGACTGACTGACTGACCAACCGACCGATCGTACTGATTGACTCCATTGGAATGACTTTAATGGTGTCTCATGACATTTTCTACAAGTTTCAGGGGCAATCAAGTGCTTCTTGGAATGAACACCTTTCGAAGGCCATAACGCCCTCAAAAAGTTTGGATTAAGATGACAAGTAACTGTAACAAAGTTTTCCTTAGAAAAACGTCAAGTCAAACTAGCTTAACAGTGGTAAAGTAATTCTTTGAGTTTTCGGAGGGGGAAATGTGTTGCTAAAAATGCGAAATGAGGCTAGATAAAGTTTGAGAGCCAACCGCTCGGCTTAAATTGGAATTTTGGTCGGACTGTTTTAACCGCTGACCTACTGGGCCTTCGCCACATCTTTTCGTACTCGAAGATTCAGCGTGAATTGTAAATTTTACAAATTTTACAAAGCGAAATAAATATATCATTGCGACTTGAAATTTTTTCAAAGATTTCCTCTCGTGACTCGAAGAATTTTCCAAGTAAATTTCAGTATCATTCCTTGTCACTGCTGAAACTACAAGTCGCATTGAAGCAAGCCATGTTTCGCGCTACACCTCATCTTTGGAAGAAATGTTTCTAGACACAGGCACATTGGACGCTGGAGAACAAAACCGTTTTTGTCTTAATGACCTAGGCAGACTCAATCCCAAAAAAATGAATGTGCGTGAATAGTTACCTACTACAAATCTCGGACATTTTCAAATTTATCTAAGTGACAGCCATCTGAATTCTTCAGAGTTAGGATACCAACGAAGTCATGTCTGAGTTGCACTATCTTGACAAATATTGAACAGTGAAATATAGAGAGACAAACTTTTTAGTGACGCAACTTTTTTGTGGCCGGAGAAAAGGCGAAATTGTTCAAGTCCATTCCGCTTTAAGTACTTCCTGATAGAATCGTCCCCAGTCCCCATTTTTTAAAGAGTCATTTTCGGGTTTAAGAGAACTGGGGCACAATAGATGTTTCCTGGGAACCGATAAGCCGCAATAGAGACCAAACAGCCAGTAGTGATGCGGCCTCGGTTACAGCTACTATCGTTCTTTCAATTGAAAGGTTTAACACAGGAGCCCATCACTAGGAGCGTACAGCTTCCATACTAGGCCTATATCGCGGCATTTTTACAGACCGATCTCCTTTCCTGCCAAAAAGGACAACAAGGACAGCAACGGCAACGAAAGCGCCACAAAACAATAGCTTTATTGTGCGAAAAGAAAGCCTCTGCAGGAGCAGATACTTTTGGCACGTGCAGCGATTTGTCATTGGCCATCGGGGCCCCTGTGGAAGTGTGATATTGGCGGGAAATTCAATCTAAAAATAAAGTGGTCTGTGAAAACGCCGTTACAGGACTATGGGGCAGTTGTATTCTCCTAGTGATGGGCTCCTGACGAACATAACAACAACCTTAGTGCGCAATTTATATATTTTTGTATATTCCCACGCTAACAGCGCGAAAAGATGAATTCTAGGTTTACATGAACAACATGAACAACAACGGCAATTTTCACGTTTTGTCACACAAAAAGGATTTCTTTTGAGTGATTCTTGTACGGTTCTCTCATCGAGAGTGTTATTGGAAACATCTGCACGTGGTTCCTGTGTTTTTTCCTTTCTTTTTTTTTGGGGGGGGGGGGGTGGCGTGGGGGAAGGGGGCGTGTTGATTATTCTGAAAAGTTTACCATGATTTTCCCAATCCCTTTCCCTTTCCTGAGACTGTCATGGCAATTGATGTTTTAAGTTTGTTCAAATCGTCAGGAAGTACTTATCAAGTTATTTGCTCCTCGTCATCAGTGGCCATAGACAACCGCCAATAGTTTCAATGCACATACTAATTACTTCATAGCAAAACTGCAATTCGTTTTAAACCGTTCTACTGTTGCAAACACGTCCTTGAGTTTACGAAAATTACGCGACAGTACCCCTTTAATGTATTTTGTTATGTCATGTCAAATGCTTCTTTTCCTCGTTGATGATCGAAATGTGTCATACGTATAGGTAATCGCATGATTTCGAGTGCAATTTGGAATAAATAAGCACGCGTAAAATTTTTCAAAGACTAACAAAATTGAAAAAAATTTACAAGTGGTTATTTATTTCAAATTGCACGAGAAAAATCATGTGATTACTTATTAATAGTATTCATGAAAAATTTGCGAGATGGCCTACTATAATTTTGTAGAAGCAACACACGTTATTCATCACGCGTTCAGACAAAACACCAGCTTTATCGATGTTTTTTAAAAAAGTTTAAACCGCAAAAACCTGCTAAACAGTTATCGGTTACAACTATATGCTACTTTGTTCTTCAAGTGTCTATCAAGCGCTGTAATCATTACCTTCAGTGTTTCTGGTTCATAATCATGGCCTTATTTGTTTTTGCTATCTCGGCGCAAAAGGGCTTGAGCAGTGTTAAGCTAGTCCAACGCTTACGGGCTCACAGTTTTCGATTTCGTAGGTAATTCCCTTCTCAAGACATCACTTTCTCCAAACAGACAAGCAGTGCTTTTCGCATTGTTCTCGTTTTCAGAGCTGTTTTTCAGCTCTGTTGTTATTGTGCTTGCGAAAGAAAACCTGCTCTAAACGGCAGCCATTGTTTTCGCTCGCTGCTCATCGATGTAGCTGAATTGTCCCATTCAGAGGCCGCGTTTGATTGGCTTAATTTCAGCGCCTTTGTTTATCAACCAATCACAATCCTCAGTTTCTCATCTTTTTGAACTGTATTTCCTTTTTTCTGTACCGTGTTTCCTAAAAATTGCCTTTCTCTTAGCCAGTCAAAATCGAAAAATGTTTTCGTGTATGTTATTAGCTGGGAAAACGGTCGGCTGGCTTTTGAATTTTCTGTTGGGGAAACATCAGAGAACGTTGGGTTTACCTTCTTTACATCAGTTTAAGAATAATCTAGTTTCAACAGAGCAAATCTTTCTCCTACAGGTGCACCAAATTAAAAAGACGTGAAAAACAAAAATAGAGACTTAACGCAGTGACTACGGGACGCTTTGACGACAGCGTTCGCTTCAAAATTACGTCATGTGAATGCGCAATCGTGAAGGCATTCATGCGTGAATGTCGTCGTGCTCCCGGCCACGACGGCTTCATTTGACTTGACGTGAGTATATAGGTTAAAATATGTTTTTTTTTTTCACTTCAGTTACCGCTCTCTGCTAATATACACCCCAAAAAGGCAATTAAGGTCTTCTTCTAATTATCAGGTTCTTCAAGTTCCTCCATCAAATCTGAAAACTTATTAAGACCGTGCATTCTCTGTATGTACCCCCAAGTTAAGGAACTGTCTTCCAAGCTATATTAGGCTTAGCTGCAGCGCCAGTACTTTTAAGTCATTTCTGAAAACTTATCTTTTTAATTTCTTAGGTAAAGTTAGTAGTTTTATAATTGAATTTGCTTCTTTTATTGTGAAGCGCTTTAGAACGTTTGTATGAAGCGCTATTTAATTGAATGTAGAGAAATATCCCGACCCTCTCTTTATATTTTTTTGTTAAAAGAAGTGACCCTCCCCTGTGGATTAGTTAAATTTATGGTTACCCCCCCCCCCCAAAAAAAAAAAAAAGAAAAGAAAAAAAAGAAAATGGTTTGTAGTCATGGGATTGTGTAACTGTTGGCCAGAATAACGCAACCTCCAATTGCTCACTCTTCCACCATAACGGTTTACCCTATCTCCTACTGGCAACTCAAAAGACATCTTCCTCTTCAATTTCACTCTTCTTTGAGTCATTTTCGTCAGAGTCGCTTGTATCCCCAAATTCCAGTAGTAATTCACCTTCACTTTCTGAGCCCCCACTGACACTGACATCGCCGTCTTCTGACCGAGGCTTCCAGTGCTGCAGTTTCAGCAGCACTTTGTGTCAAGATCCTTTCAAATAAACCTTTGCTGATGTGAGCTGACAGAAGGGTAAATTTTTTCTGATTTGGACATTTTTCTCCTTGACAAGTTGTGGTGCAGTTATCTTGAACCGACAAAGCACTTGGGGAACCATGGAAAAGGAAATCACTTGGCTATATTCTCTCTCCAAAAGGTGAAAGATCAACGGCATATATGGAACTACTACCCAGGTTTTATAAGGCAGTCTGGCCCTTTCTGCAATTCAGACAGCTATTTCAGAAGCCCGTTCACGACAGAGAGAAGCTGACAATACGAGACCAATGTTAAGGTGGGGACAATTCAACAGGAATTGGATTTCAAGAAAGGAGACAATCTAGCTGCATGTGGCAAGTATTTAACCACTTTATATATTCCAATTGACAGTGATGTAGCTGTTTTTGTCAAAACATTTGGCTCAGCTCACTAGTTTGAAATTTGAACTCAAATAAACAAGCTCAAAGACGAAGTGGTGGCCATGGATCAAGGCCTTTTTGATCACTACTTTAATTCTGCTACAATAAAAAAGCTTAATGAGCTGGATCAAGACGTTTCAGCATTTATGGCTCAAGTTGATGAAAAGCTAAATGAGTTACAGAGCACATTCAAGGAAGGGCTTGGTCCACAAGCCAACTACCTCCAAAGCTCGAAAGAGGAAGCAAAACAAAAGGAAAGGTATCAAACAAAAGTTATCCAGAATGGAAAATGCGAAAGCAAGAGACATACTAAAAGTTTTACCTAGAGTAAACAATGACAGCACGGATATGACTATTGAGAAGGAAGACATTTTCATTGAAGGATTCGTAAGATTATCAAGGAGGGAAGCAAAGGTTTTTCGAGAGATAGTAAAGTCAGATGAGCGATTCTCTGAAGCTACTAAAGCCTGTATTTCTGATTCCCTACCAGCAGCCCTGGCCTCATCGAGTTGTGAGAGCACCAGTGGCTAAGACACTGATCAGTAACTAACACTGGTCTGTGCCTGTGGCCTTAACCAGCCTGCCTGTCACATTAACCAAGCTGTAGCTGTTTTACTGTTTGTTTCAGCTAACGACGTTGTTGTATTTTGTTTCAACTTTAATGAGGATCTAATAATGAATTCAGTTGGTGTTTCAAGGGTTGTGTTTATGAAGACTTGAGCTTTTAATTAAGTACATTGGCTCCACGATTTTACTGGCAGCGAGCAACTTTGCATGGCCTTAAATTATCGCAAAATCAAGGTGGCTCTGAACCCTATGTACCAATTTTTTAAAACTTTGCAGAAAAGTGAATCTTCATATGCTACTTGCAATTCAATAACAAGACATGGGGCTATCCGACTCGTTTTCGAGTTACAGGCACATAAAGCCAAAATTAAGGGTGTTTCTAAGAGGCTGTACTGTCGCTATGGCAACCTAATATGTCAAAAAATTGATCACAACTTGTTGAGAAATAATTAGGAAATGTTTTGATACCATGTTCAAGGAAACAAACGAAACATTGTGGGAGTATCAATCCATCAAATAGTTGGTGTTTAAAAATAACGAAACCATTTTGAGCCACCTTAAATCATCCAACAGCAAAATTTCTTCGACGTCGATCAAATTATCGTTGTGAGCAAACAGCTCACTCTGTACGACGCAGATTCTATCGGTCGGGTTTACAACCCGACATTTACACCAACGCATTAGCGAACACAAACATTCAGCAATCGGGAGGCATCTAGAAGAACATAGTTTGTTGAAGTCTGATTTGGAAGACAAACGGTTTTCTGTTTTGAGAAAATGCCGATCGAGATTTGACTGTTTAATTTTTGAGATGCTTTTCATTAAGGAATTGAACACCGAGTTAAATACTCAGAAAGACTCTATTCGTGCGAAACTTTTTTTGACATATTTTATCATTATATCATTCATTCGTATCACATTTCGTAACTCCTCGTGTCTCTGAGGAATTCTTTTACATTTTTATTCGTTCTTAATTTTATGCACTTTCGATTTGAAATTGACGTTAAGAGAACCTCGAAACGTCGTCGTTTTTAAAAATCTTTTTAAATTTTAACCGAGATGGTTTTACGTTTTCAATATTGTCGTAATATTTTATAGTTAAATTGTTAATCAAACCTATTCTTATACGTACATTCCAAGTTACTGTAAAATTGCGAACCCGAACTCATGAGAACACGCATTTAAACTACAGTCAATACATTATGTCGGACACAAATAAACATTTTAAGTTTGATTTAGACAGAAGTTGAATCCTCTATTTAACATTTGAACCAAATTTTTTTGACATGGTTACTAAACTGCAAAATAGAAAAGACCACACTGTAGATTGCTATTTTCCTTATTTATTCAATTTTCAGCAATACAAATCAGATCAGTCTTTTCTCACACAAATATGATTAGTTGATTACAATGGCTGGAAAAGAAGGTGGGGTGCCCGTGCTTGATGGTGAGCTATAGCCATTTATCAACTGACAGAGCTCAATTTCAAGGCAAATCCTCCATGTTTTTAATGTGCGCGTGCACGAGCGCGCGTTAAGCGGCCTTCACACGACAAAAAACTGTTGGCCAACTCGCATTGGCGAACACCCAAAAGTTGGCCAACTCGTGAGTTTACACGTCAAACAGACGTCATAACAACACAGGCCAATACTCGCAACTATAGACCTTTTTCATAATGGCGGATGATTTTAATTATTCTTTTGTATATGTGTTAATTAGCCCTACTAACCTCACTTTAATGATAAAATTCTATTGAATTTTGCACATGCTGACGAGGCTAGTAGGGCTCATTATCATAAGAATAAAAGAATAATTTGTCGGGCGCCATTATGAAAAGGGTCTATGGTGTCCGTAGTGCAATGGCACGCACAGAGGGTTGCGGCGTCATACTTGCTACTGTTTTATATTCTTCGCCGGAGAAAAACAGAAAACGATGGAAGAATAAAAAGATATGGACGGTATATTGCCAGAAATCCCCGCCTTGGTGCGTACAATACACTCGTCAGGAGCCCATGGGCTCTTGACTCGTGCAAGAGCTTCGCGCGCAGAATCCAATGGCATTTAAAATTTTTTTGCGGATGAATGAAATTTGCTTTAATGAGCTTTTGGAAATGATAAAGCGCCAGATACAGAAACAGGACAATAACATGCGTCAGAGTATCCCAGTCGGCGAGAAGTTAGCCCTTACCTTGAGGTATCTTGCGACAGATGAGTTTTCCTTTCACGGCTTGCTTTCATGCATATTTGTTATCGAGTTTACGAGCATTATGCGATCCTATATGGCCAAACCTGTTCTGTATCTTGCAATACTGTGTCCTGTTTCATATGTTTACAGTTTGCAATGAATATTAAACATATTTGACGTGTCCAGATAAAATATTTTGGGACCTTTATTCGCTTTTCACAAGCAATCTGTTTTATATATACACTGTAAACAAGCCGAGCGGACGGTAGAGGAAACAATACATTTGTGCTCTTCATCGCAATTTTCCCGAATTATTACATCTTCATCTTTACCAAGTATCAATGGTTCAATGTTTTCGGTATCTTTATAACCATTTGATGATATATCCCACAAGTCTGGGTTGTTATGAATTTCGTCGATAAACTGAAAAGTCCTGTCGGACGGTCGGACTATTTCCTCCGCCATTTTGTAAAGTGTCTTGCGAATCACGTGAAGAGAGCGCCAATTTTGATTGGTTAAAAGTGAAAAACACGTTCACATTCGTTCACACGTCAAATGTGAGTTTGCCAACACGTAAAAATGTTGGACAGAATAGAGGCAAGTTCTATCCATCGCCAACAGTTTGCCAACATGTTGTTGCGTCGTTCACACGCACCAACTTGAGTTTGCCAATGCGAGTTGGCCAACATTTGTTTGTCGTGTGAAAGCCGCTTTAAATAACACCATAAATTATAGTAAGGATGCGTGATGCAAATGTGAGGAATCACCTTAAAGAGCGCATACCGTATAAAGCAGTCACTGGTCAGGAATCCAAGTTTTCAAATCAACAGTTTTACAAATAAAACGTAATAAGCCGATAAACACAGACAACTCTAAAACCGAGAATTGTGTTTTGCATTTAGCGCAAAAAGCAGGAGCGCCGTCCTGAAAGCCATTGTTAAATAACGTATCTTGATGGTTGACACAACGAGGTTATCGTCCCAGTTCCTTTCGGTCGCGAACGCAGTCGTCAAACCTTTCCATCGCCGTTGCGTGAAGTTCTTAAGGGATCTTAAGCAACGAGGACGGCAATCGCAACGAGAACGTCACCAAACCATAGGGTTAATGAGCAAAAACAATGGCTCTGCGTGCGTGCGTGCGTTTTACATTTTAGCACATTTCTTTGCCGTCCTCTGCAAAACAACAACGTGAAATGACGAAATTTTATGTTTTCTTGAGGACGTGAGTGAGGCCTTCCAAGGGGTAGAAGCGACATGGCTCCGAAAACAGGCGACGATCTTCTCCCAAAACACCGACAACCGACAGAAATTGGGCAGGAAATGCGCGACAGTTTGCGACAGCGAAAATTCACCTTCCATTTCTCTTTGTTTTCTTTGCGACAGCGACATTTGTCCCTTGCGAAACAAGCGACAGACGGAGTCGCAAACGAGCGACAAAGCCTCGTGAGTGGGTGACGGCTAATTTTACTTTCTTTTTCCTTACTTTGGCGTCTTTCATACTAATTTAGTTCCTGGACATGTCGCCAAGTTAAACAAATTGGAATAATCGTGAAAAAGTTACAAAAACAAAAATTTGTATTTTGAAATGACGTTTTCGTTGCCGTCGTCGTTGCTTAAGCTCCCTAATAATTAGGGAGGTTAAGCAACAAGGGCGGGAACGGCAACGAGAACGTCACAAAAGAATATCGGTTTAATGAGCAAAAACAATAGCTCTCCACGTGCGTTTCACATTTTGGTACATTTCTTTGCCATCCTCAGCAAAGCAACAAAGTGAAGTGACCAAGTTTTAGGTATTCTCGAGAACGTGAGCCCATGACGACAAATCAGTTTTTTTCTTTTTCCTGACTTTTACGCCGTTCGTAGTAATTTAGCCCCCGGCGAATTTGCCAGTATTTCCCATGTTAGACAAATTGGAATTATCACGCGAAAGAATTACAAAAGCGAGAAGTTATATTTTGACATGACGTCTTTGTTGCTGTTGCCGCCGTCGTTGCTTACGCGCCCTTTGTACTTTTATGAGGACGACGACGTATTTTAAAAAGCTTACGTCAGACTTAAATATATTTTCATCACATTAGACATTCGAGTAGACAGTAGACAAAGTCGCGTCATTGTTAGCGCTATTTTTTTAACTTATCAGTATATCGTAAAGTGTTTTGCAATTTGATCTAAATTAAGACACAGAAAAAATGAATATTTGTCAAAGTAAACCATGAAAATACAATTGACTCAGTCGTCCGCTCTCATTACTATATTCCTTAGCCATTTTTCAAAGCACTTAGATATTACATCACAGGTATCAAGGACAGTAGACAGAACCAGTTGTTCAATTTTTCAACTATTTGGTATAATTTTACTGACCGCAAGGACAACACGAACTGTTTCCCGTCCCGGCAAGTTTGTGTACTTTCCGTTGATCTCCTCTAGTCATTTCACGGTCACTTTGGTGTCTATGTGAGTGGGGATACAAAATTGAATATGAAATATTTGAGTAACCGACTGAAAGACTGAAATACATTGAACTAGAGTGCACGTACGTAATGGTCGCGATCCATTTGGTCAAATATTCCGGAATTTTTGGCTCCGAAACAAATTGAACAGAAAAATCCGGATGGAATGAACGTTGAATAATGGTAAGCGATTTTCCGAATTTACCGACCAACCGGATGAGATTGGCGCTTACCATTTACTGCGAGGCGTTTCGTCATGCGCACTCACTCGTTCAGGTGCAAAAGGACCTGGAAACGGAACGATTCGCCCAAATGGTAAGCAATTTTCCGAAATTCCGTTCCGAACGGAAAAAGAGGACTACCTCTGGAGGTCGTCCACAATTTCCGAAAATATTTTCCGGAAATTTACCTTACCATCAGACTTCAAACCGAAATTTCCAGATTTTTCTGACAAATGATAAGCACCTTAATTTCAGATAGTTCATCTCAAACATTTTGGTCAACCTCTCGAGGCTGTCCATTTTCCCGAAATATCGAAATTACCGGAAATCAGTTTCTGTTCCATTTGCATTTCATTTCGGTGACACGGAATTTTCGGTTCAGAAACAAATGGTATCGCTATCGGTAGAGGTTCGATTGTACATTTAATTAGTCTGGTATGATATCATTTGTTTTCAGTTTCCGCAAGTTTGTGTATATCATCTATTGATCTCCTCTGTTCATTTCATTGTCACTTTGGTGATTATGTGAGAGTGAACATATAAAATATCATATATTTGTACTTCCGGTAAAGAGTTAAATACTAAAGAGTATGTATTTAAAGCTTTAAATAAATATGCGGCCCCTAAATTTTGAAGAAAGGAAAACCATCCTACAGGGAATGTTCTAGGACTTCATAACTGATAGAAGAAAATACTCCTTCAAAGTATTTGATCCTAGTCCGAGATTTGAAATTCGTTTGACTTTTGATGCTTATTATAACCTGCCCTCACCATGACGCAAAAAATAATAACTTTTCTACTCTGTGTGGTACTTTCAACAAAGCATGATCTGCGGGACCCCGTAATCATCCTCAAACTTGTTTACCAGAGGTACGTTTTTCTACACTCGAAAATATCTATCGTAAGGACAAGGACTCGCTGACTTTAACACGCTCATTTTAGATTTTAGTTTATTTTCAGACATTGGGAAAATCGTAGACAGGTCTAGACAATGGACCAATTTGCGTCCCTTTTTTTAAAATTCTCGGTGTATAGTGATAAGGTGTTTTGCAAAATAGGATCTTAATTTAGACACAGCATATATATATATATATATATATATATATATATATATATATACATATATATAATATATATATATTTTCAGAGTTGGATTATTTGGTCGAAGACATTTATTGCTACTCAGAGTTTCATGCTTCTTGCGAAGCAATCATCAGGCAACTGCCAAAATAACGGATATATTCTTATGTATCCGTTATTTTTGGCAGTTGCCTGATGATTGCTTCGCAAGAAGCATGAAACTCTGAGTAGCAATAAATGTCTTCGACCAAATAATCCAACTCTGAAAATATACATATTGCTCTAGTTTATCTATTGAGCACTTTAATAGCTGATGAAGACTTCAATTCATTACCTTTTATATATATATATATATATAATATTGCTCACGGCTTTCGCTGCGGAATTATATTAACGACTAAGGGAAAGATTTTCCCTGTATTTACAGGTCTAAAACATGCCTGCAGCACGTAGGTTACCGCCATTTTGCTAATGCATATATGGCTTGATAGGTCTCTCAATTTTCTAATAACAAATTGGCACATTACCATTTTGGGTTATAAATGAACTCAGTACAAGACGAATACAGCAACGTCTCTTTTTAAAACTGAAGTTGACGTCATGACGCGCACTGAAAATACAGTTGGTTGAGTGGTCCCCTTTTAAATATTGCGTCATAGGTATCAAGAACGGACTACCACGGTAATATCCTTAATGTTTACTCTCAGCAATAAGCATTCGCGTTTGTGGTAGCGGAGAGGTTCAATTTAACATGTTTTGGTATAATTTCACTGGATTCAAGTACTATACGAAATACTTTCTGTGTCCGCAAGTTTGTTTATCCTCTACTGATCTCCGTTAAAGTCATTTCGCCTTCTCTTAAATCGTACATGACTGTGAATACATGAAACACAATATATTTGAACTGCCGGTAAAAAAGTTGGGTATTTATTTAAGACCATGGATAAATATACCGCCCCTAACTGCTTTCCTTCAACGGACTTGCCTATTGGCAAGTTTCCTTCAGGAACTTCCGGTAAAGAGTTAAATACTAAAGAGTATGTATTTAAAGATTTAAATAAATATGCGGCCCCTAAATTTTGAAGAAAGGAAAACCATCCTACAGGGAATGTTCTAGGACTTCATAACTGATAGAAGAAAATACTCCTTCAAAGTATTTGATCCTAGTCCGAGATTTGAAATTCGTTTGACTTTTGATGCTTATTATAACCTGCCCTCACCATGACGCAAAAAATAATAACTTTTCTACTCTGTGTGGTACTTTCAACAAAGCATGATCTGCGGGACCCCGTAATCATCCTCAAACTTGTTTACCAGAGGTACGTTTTTCTACACTCGAAAATATCTATCGTAAGGACAAGGACTCGCTGACTTTAACACGCTCATTTTAGATTTTAGTTTATTTTCAGACATTGGGAAAATCGTAGACAGGTCTAGACAATGGACCAATTTGCGTCCCTTTTTTAAAATTCTCGGTGTATAGTGATAAGGTGTTTTGCAAAATAGGATCTTAATTTAGACACAGCATATAATATATATATATATATATATATATATATATATATATATATATATATATATATATATGATATTGCTCACGGCTTTCGCAGCGAATTATATTAAAGACTAAGGGAAAGATTTTCCCTGTATTTACAGGTCTAAAACATGCCTGCAGCACGTAGGTTACCGCCATTTTGCTAATGCATATATGGCTTGATAGGTCTCTCAATTTTCTAATAACAAATTGGCACATTACCATTTTGGGTTATAAATGAACTCAGTACAAGACGAATACAGCAACGTCTCTTTTTAAAACTGAAGTTGACGTCATGACGCGCACTGAAAATACAGTTGGTTGAGTGGTCCCCTTTTAAATATTGCGTCATAGGTATCAAGAACGGACTACCACGGTAATATCCTTAATGTTTACTCTCAGCAATAAGCATTCGCGTTTGTGGTAGCGGAGAGGTTCAATTTAACATGTTTTGGTATAATTTCACTGGATTCAAGTACTATACGAAATACTTTCTGTGTCCGCAAGTTTGTTTATCCTCTACTGATCTCCGTTAAAGTCATTTCGCCTTCTCTTAAATCGTACATGACTGTGAATACACGAAACACAATATATTTGAACGGCTGCCGGTAAAAAAGTTGGGTATTTATTTAAGACCATGGATAAATATACCGCCCCTAACTGCTTTCCTTCAACGGACTTGCCTATTGGCAAGTTTCCTTCAGGCACCGAGCAGGGGGAGGGGCTGGGGGCATAACTACCGCCCCCCCCCACTTTTGAACAGTACGATGTCTCGAGGGCAATCGTATGTTGAGTTGAGCTTTGTGGATACGTTATTAATTGCCAGTTATGATTAGTTAAGCGAAATTGTAATTAAATTCTTGTTTTAAAACACCGCGTTTTGTTTCTGAAAGTATATTTTTCACCACACCATGTTAATTTTAAATGCATTTCCTAACCATTTCAGAGGATCTTAATTTGAAAATTTTCCAGGGGAGTATGTCTCCGGACTCCCGACTTGACTCACGCTAACGCGTTCGAAGTGAGCCCCCCCCCCCCCTCCAATTGCAAACTTGCTGCGCGGGCCCTGTCCTTTGAATAATCTACTCAGTTTGGAATGTCTCTCTTCAGTACTCTAAGAGCTTCCTAAGGAGGCATGACGACAGACAGAAATAACACCTTACTAATATCCGGCAGTATTCGTATGGTATTTGCAGTTAACATGCTTCCGTCTTAGAGGGTAATGTTGTTTTCAATCGTTTTCGATTGAATTACTCTCGTTATCTTCCTTTTCTCCGATCAAATTAAAAACTGATAATCCATTCAACTTTTAGCTTTGTTATTACGACTTTTCTGCTTGATTCAGCAATTATTTGGCGCTTTTCGCATTAAAAAAAAAAAAAGAATTGTGTACTTTGTAGACAATGTACTCGGAGTCATAAGAACTTCTGTAAGACAAAACGTTAAGCTTGAAGGATGTGGCTGGAGTGACAAGGATACCTCAAAAATTAATGTCATCTGGTAAGCTTTAGCCACTCTAAGGGCACTAAGGCCACATGGTAGGGGGCATTACCCCTTAAACCTACCAAAGCAAAGATTGAGCCCAAGCATTAGCAACCATGGATAGCTGTTTCGGCCTTGTTAGGCCTCATCAGCATGGCATAGCTAATGCTTAGCTTAGGCTCAAGTACCCACATATCAATAAAACAAGCAGTGAAAACGTTAAGCTTGTGGGATGTGGCTGGAGTGACAAGGATACCTCACAAATTAATGAGATCTGGTAAGCTGAAGCCACTCTAAGGCCTTAGTGCCCTTAGAGTGGCTTCAGCTTACCAGATCACATTGATTTGTGAGGTATCCTCCTGTACGACAGTCCGGTAGTCATTGATTTAATTCGGTACTTCATCAAGGGAATGAAGGATATAAAGTTGTGTGGTATTATCGAATTATCTTTTGGTGGTGGTTATGCCATTGCTTATAACCACCAAGAGCGACATGTGTATTCCGCATGCAGATATTACACTATCTCGCACAATAATTACAGTATCAGTATCAATCAAAAC
>JAEMWC010002065.1:0-65597 GCA_016490735.1 Pachyseris speciosa | reverse complement strand
TTTTGTTTCCTCGCCAAGAAACCAGCGTATAGAGGGTTACTGGTCGTTTCATAGACGGAATAATTCAACGTGGTGGATAAATTTTTTTCAAGATCTAATTCATCAAAACCATCTGAACACTTGTGATCCTTTAGAGACCGAGTGCTTGTGGTTTTGTTTTGCAGAGTACTTACACAAAACGATTGGATCAGGCCACGTGAACACTGGAACACTCATCGAATTCGACGGTCAAGATGTGATACCATACCTGGGCGGCCAGATTCTTTGTTTTACTTGCCCGAGTTGCATGGGGGAACACCAAACTTATCACTTGCAGTACCCGACAGGGAAATAGCATACGCTCGAGATCAACTGGTTGAAAATGCTGTAGAAGAGGAATACCAGCAATTTTTTCATTATGTGGTAGAGACCAATCATGTGAGAAAACCTGCGCATTGGAGACTCATCAGTTATACCACTACCTCCTTCAAGTTGCAAGATAGAAGTTAATCAACAGCACACTTTAAAAACAACGGCATTTTAAGAATGTCGTGTTGATTTTATTGAATAACTCAATTCTTCAAATGAAATCTAATCCACATGAAACATCACTGAACTTGATACAGCTGCAAGTTCAATTGCTGTAAAAGATTTCAACCTGTTTACTTTATAGTTTTATTTTAATTTTCAATTAAACAATTTGAAACAGCAGACTATACTTTGCTATATCTCTGCCTCGCGGGATACTGACTTTAACACTGTGTTCCGTACTAAGTGGGTAACACAGAACCGAAACTAACAGCAACTTTAAAAATCCATTACCTCACCATTCCCCAAGATTGAAGGGGATAGGGGTAAGGGTGGGTATTACATTGGAGTAAATAATTAGTTATTTACATGTATGTTCTGAAAACAAAACAAAATCAGCAACAATGTTTGTATAAAGCTTCAAGTCTGAATGTAGTGATTACACTTTTCCAAAGCCACAGCTTTCCATAAGTGCGCTAACCATCAGATCATTAAATGCATGAACATCTTCTTCACCGCGTGGCAGGTTCAGCTGCAGACTGCAGGTTGACGATGAGGGTCTCCTTTTTTCTCCATGACCCTGGTCATAGAAAGCAATTGTGATAGGTTTTCCAAACCCAAGAGGGGGAACTCGGTCAGCCCCTGTAATGAACATCAGTACATGCTCCAATTGGCAATCTTTAACCAAACCTTCAGCAACCTGAAAAAAGAAGATAGATTGAGAAAACAATCCTGACTCTTATTTTACACTTATTTCAGTGATTGCTTCCCTATTGTCAGTCTTGTAAAAGTTGTAATTTGTCATGTCCAAGTAAGTTGCCACTTACAGTGTAAGAGTGAGGTTGTGCATAGGAAATCTACATCTTTTAATCGTTGCCAAATTATTTATGCAATACACTTAAAGTGAGGAATTAAAAACAACAGCAAGAAAAAGGCATTTGCTTCAAAATGTACTGTGTGACTATGGGCACATTTGCATTCAAAAAGTTGCATTGACAAGATATTTTAAGACACTTAACACCTTATAGTAACTTCCAGCAATTTTCATAGAAAACTGTGATAAAATGTTTCAACAATGATCTTTTTTATGGAATCCTGACAACTTTATTTCATATCAAAGAAGTCAGTATTAAAAAACAGTGAAAATAATGATGTTGCATAAAATGTGTCAGTTTTAAAAACTTGAAAGTTGCCACTCAATAATCCTGTTTATTACAAATTGCAACTGAACCTGGTTGAGGAATCTTTCCCAGCAAAATATTGTGTCCTGTTCCTCAGCATGGCTATTGGAACCTTCCTGCGACCACTTCACAACATACAACCCCTTGAAAGCTGGCACAGTCAATGTTGATGGCACATCTGTAAAGAGTGGCAGAAATGCTGTGGGATTTTTTCGCACATATCTTGTAAGAAATCCACCAATAGTATCCATGCCATTGAGAAAAAGGTCAATGGAAGATTTTACCCTTGGAGAAAAAATATATATATATTATATAATCACTTCATTATGTTTTCCATACTTAACAATACTCATTTTAATCAAATGAAGAATGATCCTCGCAGTTCTGAACGCAATTTATGCAATTGCGAAAAGAAGCCTGAAAAAAATTCAGGACTTCAACGGGGTTTGAACCCGTGACCTCGCGATTACCGGTGCGATGCTCTAACCAACTGAGCTATGAAGCCACTGACGTTGGGAGCAGGTCAATTGTGGGTTCATATGATCCCGTGAAAGAAATGAGTGTGAATGATATATGATATGAATCATATATGAATTCATTCATTCATATGATTCATATCATATATCATTCACAATACTCATTTTATAAAGAAACCAAAACTGCAGTTTTCTTCCATTTGGAGTGTATCATGTCACAGCTGATAATAATTATTATTATACACTGTATTAATATCTTTATAATGTCTTGGGGCACAAGGCTTTCCAAAGTGATGTGCCCTTTCTGCATGAAGCCAGCACCAACAACTAAACTACACAAATAGCTGGCTGTAATCAATAAAAACCTCTACTACGGTAATGACAAGTTTTACTGACCTGTAAAGAAGAGCTTGCCTCACAATTTGACCCAGCATTGCATTTTGGTCCACTTTATATGTGCAAATCCCCTGGTCCAGCAACCAGTCTGAGTTGATTCTTTTAAATTCTTCAAATTGTTCATCTGTTTTGGTTTCTAATAGTTCCCGAGCCAGCTTTGCTGAGCTTTCATCCACTATGGCTGATACAGCACGCGCCAGAACAACCTTTTCCTCCTCATCAAGCATCAAGTAAAATACATCCTCAGACAAGCACTGTGGACCGGGGCCACCATGTAGGATACTCCAAGCAACAAAGTTACCAGCAAGGTATGGTTTTCTACCTGCTAACACAGAATGGTCATGACTGAATGCTACATTGTTAGTGGGACCCTCAAATACTCCCAGTTCCTTGATACCTTGTTGCATGAGGAGTCTGAAAAATTCCCTCCGCGGTCCACCCAGGTCAGCACTGTCCTCACCGCTGAAGACAACACAAGGTACTTTGGTGAACTCAAAATTTGCATCTTGTATGCCCATCATACATGTTTGAAGAAGTCTTTTCCTCAATATCACTATGCTGGAAATCTCATCTCTGCTGTTTTCCTTTTGAAATGCCTCAATAAGGTGTTGCAACTCGATCTCTTCAGCTGTGGATTTTTGGTCGTGCAAGCTACGAGCAATGGCTGCCTTCAATAATTCATCTTCATTTATGACTGCCACATCTCCCCACAAAAAATCTTCAGGTACCATGCTAATGCAGGAAGCACTCTCTTCATACAACGGGTCAGACAGTATGTTGTCAACAGAACCAACAGAACTATGGCAGAACATATCCACATCAGTATCTGCATCTTTGAGGTTCACACATTCAACAAAACTTTCAGAACAAGGCTGTTGTACAAGTGACGCTGAAGGGCTAACTGCATTGACTTCAGGATAGTCTGTCTTTGGATTCTTTTCTTTCCCACCACTGAAGCTTGGGCGGTTCAGCTCATCTTCTTCACTTGATGAATCAAAAGTGCAATGGTAGTTTCGCTCAAAATCTTCTTCTGTACAAAGGAAAAGCGTTATTCGACGATAGTCCCGACCCAACTCTTCTTTATACCGTGAAAGACTGAAGAACTCCTTAGTTTGCCCTGGCAGGAATCTAGCCTCGGTCCCATCCTCAAACAGCAGCTTGTAATCCTGGGCTTCGCGTATAAAGTCTTTGTGGAAGGCCTTCCACTTCGCTAAGCCACTTTCAAGGATCTCCACGTACCCCGCACTAGGATTTATCTTAATGGGTAATTTTTCCCTCATTTTGTTTTAAGCCGCATAACTTTTTCGTCAAATAACATCAGGCCAATGTTAATAGTTACGAACTCTGGCTCCTGGGACTTCTTTGATCCCTTTGACGTTTTCCGAAAGGCACTTGACCTTTTGTCAGCTTTCCATTCCGCGAAAGATTTGGTTTTCCCGAATTTCTTGGCTTCGTTTACAGCAGTACATGGTGTACCTTCGTTGGCAGACAGCTTTTCGACAGATGGCGGATGAGAGGACGAACCAACGGAAATTGAGTTACCTTGGGTATGAAACGCTGCCAAATGCTTGCAGGCAAGACAAATAGAAGATGCGGAATTCCCACCATCCTCACTCAAAAACACTTGGCAATTTAACTCACAATTGCCCTTGTAAACACAGCGCCCGAAAATAGCAGCCATGTTTACTCCTCGTGGTTGAGCCTACCCACAATGCAACGCTCAACCACACTGCCACACAATTTTTGTCATGACTGAGAAAGTTTTGTCATGATGACTGAAAAAGTTTTGTCACGACTGAAAGAGTTTTGTCATGACTGGAAAAATTTTGTCACGACTGAAAGAGTTTTGTCATGACTGGAAAAGTTTAGTCATGAATTTAAAAGTTTTGTCATGGCTGAAAAAGTTTTGTCACGACTGAAAGAGTTTTGTCATGACTGGAAAAGTTTGGTCATGAATTTAAAAGTTTTGTCACGACTGAAAGAGGTTTGTCATGACTGGAAAAGTTTTGTCATGACTGAAAGAGTTTTGTCATAACTGAAAACGTTTTGTCTTGAATGGAAAAGTTTTGTCATCGGACTGATAGATTTTTGTCACGAATGCCAGGAAAAGTTTTGTCATAACTGAAAAAAGTTTTGTCATGAATGGAAAAGTTTTGTCATGACTGAAAACGTGTTGTCATGACTGAAAAAAGTATTTTCATGACTGAAACAGTTTTGTCATAACTGAAAAAGTTTTGTCACAAATGGAAAAGTTTTGTCATGGCAGGTGTGGGCCACCGTACGTACGAGCAAAGCTCGTTAAACTGTTTTGAGAGTTGCCGTCCATATTCGTTGTCAGCTGTCGTTGTTTACTTCTAAATTAAGTGGCAACATCTGGACTTTACTTTGGCTCTCTCAAAACATTTTTTCTCTCTGCTAAGCTTGAAAACATTCGCATAGACACTTCTCTTAACATATTGGTTATTCAAAACTCTAAAACACAAGGCGAATCGTTTCCGTGTATGTGACATGTTTCTCAGAAACAATCCAGATGTCACGCATTGTAAAAAACCTCGAAATTCAAACTGCTCTGTTTTCAAAACAAAGCGTGTGACTTGGCTGAAAACACGCCAGCAGATATATATTTTTAAAATGTCATTTACCTGTTGAAGGTAAAAAATCTAAATGTTTAATTTTAGTCTTTTCCTGACGTCACGTGAAAACCAAAAATTCGCAAACTTGTCTCTAAATATAGAACTGTCACAGCGATCCAAACAACTTTGCGATTTTCTAAATATAGAACTGTCACAACGTTCTAATTCGATTCGATACTCACAGCACGTGCGAGGCTTCCAACCTTGTCTTTAATAAATTCGGCAAGCCTTTTCACGCGGACAAACTCTACTGGACTTAAGTCTTCACAACAGCGACAGAGTTGTGACAACATCCGGATCAAATTAAATCAAAGCAACTTTGCGATTTTCTAAATATAGAACTGCTACAACGTTCTAACGTTCTAACGTTTCTACTCACAGCACGTGCGAGGCTTTCAACCTTTTCTCAGGCAAGCCTTTTCACCGGGACAGTCTGTACTGTATTAAAATCTAGCATCACAACTTTGCAAAGATATGTGCAGGAAAATTTGTTCCGGCGGTCGACGTGGATTATTTAACCTTGAGTGTTCACTTGCGGTCACGTATTAAATGGAAGGTATTACATTACGAAAACAACTAACCGTCGTGTGATGTTAGCCTTTCGACCTTTGGACTATGTGGTTTGCTTTAACCAATGAACACACCGCCACGTGCCTGCTATTGTGCATTGGCCAATCAAAACACAGGAACGTAATTGTATTGTGCATTTTGCTGCACAGGAAAAAGAGACTGAAATCTAACACATTTTATAACTCGTGATACGTACAGTATCCCGAGTAATTAGGTGCATTAGAAAGTATTTATCCCGTGATTCTTTATTGACACTCATTCATGCATTTATAACTAGTCGCTTGGACTATTGCAACGGTCTTCTGTATGGTTTGCCAAAGTCACAGATTGTTAAATTGCAATGTATTCAGAATGCAGCAGCGAGACTTGCTATGAACATCGGCAAGTATTCTTATATTACACAAGCACTTCAAGATCTTCACTGGCTGCCAGATCGCGCTCGTATTCGTTTTAAGATATTAATTTTAGTTTTTAAGGCTATTCACGGACTGGCACCACCATATAGTAGTGATTTAATTAGTGTTAGGCCTAAGTCCTCTTACAATCTTAGATCAAATAGCAGTCTTTTACTGGAGCCGCCTTTCTACGCTTGGTGCCAGGTCTTTTTATGCTGCTGCGCCATGTTTGTGGAATAGTTTGCCCGCTGAGTTGCGTGATATTAATTCCTTAAGTAATTTCAAACGAAAACTTAAGACCCAACCTTTTTCGGGCAGGTTAGAACATTTCTTTTGATTTTTCAATTGTATTTTATATTGTATATTCATATCATTTAGATAAGATTTTTAAGTAAGTGAATTATCGTAAAGCCCTCCTGATCATTCTTATGTAAATAGCGCTATGTAAGTATTTTATTATCATTTTTTTATTATTGTTATTGAACGTTTTTTAACTTGTTGGTTACTATAAAAACTTGGTAATGTCACCAGTAAAATTAACAATATTGCTGCCCAAACAAACAGAGGAATAATCAAGAAATCTCTCATGACCAATTAATTTTGGTGTCAGTGGACATTTTTTTTTTTTACAAATTTCTTTCTTTAAAATGTTCTAGTTGTGTCTGGACAGCTGTTACACTCCTAAAACAACATTCCCCTGATGACATTGCCTTTAAATAATTGAAAGGTGTAACGTGCATTTGTAACTTGACCTTCTTGTCTCAGGTTAAAACTAAACATTTTTCATTTTCATTGTGTGGTCTCAGTTTCATAACTCCAGCCTCGCGTTTCAGCACACGTTTTTGAGCACAAGATTTTCAGCACATAGGATTTTGCACCTTGTTCTTCAAAGTTGTCTCCCAAAATTGGACGCACGTTGGGCACAGACTAAACATAATGCTAAAATTCTCCATTTAGTTCTAGAAAAAATGAGACCCCTCCTCCCCCAAGTGAAATGCATGGCCTATTTGAAGTATTTTGAAAATGCCATGAACCACATTTCCATTTCCCAGCCCTCTCCCCCTCCTTCAAGTAGTACCCGAATGCCCTCTACAGAATGGTGTCCATGTTAGCTTCCAGTTTTGTTTCCAACCCTTGGTATATCATGTGAGATCAGTCACAAATATCAGTTCGAAGCACACTACACTCGTGTACCCTACTGGGTACCTATTTTTTTTTCTTTTCGCTCGCTCGCGCTGACTTCCGCTCGCCCCAATTTCCGCTCGCTCGCGCCTCACGCTTGCTCACAAGATCGACGAAGGAAAGAAAGAAGGACTGCTCGCAGTCTACATTGAGCACAGAAAGCCAAAGCCCTACTTGCGTGATAACCAAAATGATGAGGATTTGTATGGAAAAAGTTTTCTTTTATGTAAACGATGGATGAGTTATAGTGATTGGTGAGAAAGATCACGATCACTGGCTCGTTGGCTCGTAAACATTATATTGATATTATCGGAATTTAATCATACCTCAGTCAAGCGACATTAAAAAAGGCTTTTTCGCAACCCGGTTTCGTTCGAACTCACATAACAAGTTAATACTCGAACTCGGGCGTCGTACATCGTCTGTCACACCACCTAAAAGCCTCCCCAACAGATATGGCTCCCCAAAATTGAATTACAGTCGACTTGAACTACACTCTAACTAACTAGATCGATCCGAGTATGGGCGAACTGTAGCCTCTTGTTACGCAATGATTACATGCCCGTCTAGTTTTTTCAACCTACTCTAGCAGTTGACTTATCTCGCTAATTGGGGGTCGTTTATTATGATCTTTTGTCATAAACTGTAGACTGAGGCTAAATTACTAAGAATAAGTGAAAGAAAAAGTGAAGACATGAAAGTTGTTTTATCAACGACAGTTCAAATTTATGATATTTCATATAATTTTATTCATTTTAATAAGTGAAAACTGATGAAGTTGTTCGAATTCGTACGCTTTCTTTAGGTCCTTGCGTCCTTGATCTCGAGCCCCAATTTTTTGTCGGTCTTCAGTGCTCTTGTTAAGTGATTGCAAGGATGATGTGCAATAGTGTACTTCGCAGTCTTTAAATAGAAGTATGCCGAGTTATGAACTAAATAAAGAAGTAGCCGAGCTATGTGTGGCCTGAGATACAGAAACTGTATGGCGGGAAGAGTTCTTGTGCTACAGAGTAGAAGTTATCAAGGACATCGCGTGCCAAAAGTGCCTTGAGTCTATTTGCCTATTATAAATGTCGCAATCAGTAGCATATTTGGCAATCCCTTTTACAGTTAATATGTTCCTAAGGATTCTTTTTTTTTTTCTTTTTTTTTTTTGACAGATCTCATTCGAGTGCGATTGGATTGTGAGACTATCACAGGACCTGGCATACAGGGAGGAGTCACAGGAACCGTGGTAACCTCTCCCAGACCCGAAGAAGTTGTCCAGGGCTCTACAGCATCCAACACCTTGAATCAGCAACAAGGGGTAGACTTGACAGCTTTGACGGGACAAAAAGGAGGAAGTGGATGCATGCTATCTGGAACACAAGTTTTGCAATCCATAGAGCACAAGTACTTTCAGACAGCTGACCCGGCTAATCAAGAGGAGAGAAATGCCTTCCTGAAATATTTGACAGGGGTGGGAAAAGTGCTGTTCACCGTTGCTGAGGAAGGCGGCTTAATTGTCACCTTGGAATGCAGATCTCTGCTTCTCGTCGAACAACTCTGGGAAGACTACTTCACAGGCCGTTTAAATGAAATAGCGCAAAAGTTCCTTGTGACAGAGGACATTCTGAAGCCGCTTGCCCCCGTCAACGTGAAACTTGTGACACAGATAGTGGAAGAGGAGTACAGAGAATGTCAGGAGTATTTTTGGAATCGTTCGCGCGTTCGTAAGTTGATTCTTTTTACAGTAAATAAGACTTAATACCTTTCTGAATCAAACTTCAACACTATAACACGTAAGCATTCCTTTTTTTGTTTTGTTTTGTTTTTATTTTCCTCTTTGTGCTTGGTTGTTTGCGAAATATAACAAAGGTTTTCGTCGATTGCCCTCTGCATACACAGGCAGCCCAGACATACTGTATGTGTAGTTAAGCATATAAGCTTAATACTCTGCATAGGAGTGAAAATATTGATGTAAAAGTTCAAAAATAAATATTGTTTTAATTTAATATCACTATGTGTTTGTTTGTGTTGCTCAATAACTGGTCTACTTTGCGGTGCTTCAGGCCGGTTCGCGTGCTATCATAACCGCGTCGGGGTTACAGCTATATTCAGGTTTGAAAAAGCGTCTAAAAATTCGAAATTTTCAGTGCAAAGAAAAGCTCACTTACCTTTAGCTGAATGTTTCCTTGCGCGTCCTGGCCGGTTTAAATGGCAATTTTTCGCTTTATGCTACAAGAGGGATCTTCCATTAAAGACGATTTGCATTTAAACAGGCCAGGACACACAAGGAAGCATTCAGCTAAAGATAAGTGAGGTTTTCTTTACAATATTTCGAACGTTTAGATACCTTTTGAAACCTTAATATAGCTCTAAGATAATGGCTCCCACGCGGTTATGATAGCAGACGAACTGGCCAGAAGCAAACCGCAAAATAGACCAGTTATTGAGCAACACAAACAAACGCATATTCATATTAAACCAATATTTATTTTTCAGCTTTTACATCAATATTTTCACTCCTATGTAGAATGTTAAGCTTATATAGTTACCTACACATACAGTATGCCTGGGCTACCTGTGACTTAACCAATTTATCGATGCGTTCAGGTAATGCTCACGTGAATAAGAAGTTTTTGTAACTTGCTCTATGATAATTCAAGCGTTTTTGGCCTGACGTCCTTTTGAAAATTGTTAGTTATAAAATGTTTGATCCATTTGTGTTCGTGCTGTTGATACACAGTTGACTTCAGTGTATCCAAGTCTCGCAGCCCAGTTCCTCGCGTGTTCTCGACTTGTTTCTGCGTTCATTAGACTGATGAAACCTTAAAGTGCATATCACCCCAAAATATTTTTTCGCTACAATGAACCTTTGCACCACTTCGAAACGCGTTTCACCTTTCGTTTCTCTTTTTTACCAATTGCTAACTTTTTATAGTATTTCAAAGTTGCGAAAAATTGAGCATCGTTGTTTCACGACCGAGTTAGAAGGGGAGTGGGTCTATTCCTGGGTTGACGTCACAAACTGATTTGCATAAACATGCATGCAAATCAGTTTGTGACGTCAACCCAGGAATAGACCCACTCCCCTTCTGACTCGGTCGTGAAACAACGATGCTCAATTTTTCGCAACTTTGAAATACTATAAAAAGTTAGCAATTGGTAAAAAAGAGAAACGAAAGGTGAAACGCGTTTCGAAGTGGTGCAAAGGTTCATTGTAGCGAAAAAATATTTTGGGGTGATATGCACTTTAAACGACAGGTTTAATGAGCAAATACAATCGCTCTGCTCATGCTTTTACATTTTGATACATTTGTTTGCCCTCCGCTGCAAAACAACAGGGAGCTTAAGCAACGACGACGGCGACGGCAACAGCAAATACAATCGCTCTGCTTATGCTTTAACATTTTGGTACAATTCTTTGCCGTCCGCTGCAAAACAACAGAGAGCGACGACGACAGCAAGGAAAACGCTATTTCGAAATATAACTTCTCGTTTTTGTAACTCTTTCACGATTATTCAGAGTTGTTTAAGTTCCAAAATGCTGACGAACTGTCCGGGGACTAAATTGCTATGAACGACGACAAAGTAAGAAAGTAGAAAGAAAAAATTGCCATCATGCACTCACGTTTTCGAGAAAACATAAAATTTGGTCATTTCACGTTGTTGTTTTGCAGAGTATGGCAAAAAAATGCACCAAAATGTAAAACTCAGGTGCAAGCGATAGTTTTTGCTCATTAAGCCCATTGTTTTGTGGCGTTCTCGTTGCCGTCGTCGTGCTCGTTGCTTTAGCTCCCTTAAAACGTGAAATAACCAAATTCAAGGGTTTGTGGAGAACGTCTTTTTGTTTACCTCATCGCCGGCCACAGTAATTTAGTTCCTACATAGTTCGTCTACATTACAAGTCGCAACGAGAAGTTACATTTTGAAACGACGTTTTCCCTGCCGTTACCGTCGTCGATGCTAAAGTTCCCTATTACCTTGGTCTATGACGTCATGACACGAGTTGATGATGTTTAGTGATGGTAATAGGACTGAGTGGACTCCAATTCGGTCTGTAATCATACTAGTGATAACAAAATCCCGTCCGATTTGTTCATCTCGAATATGATTTCAGACCGAATTGGACGACACGAAGTCTTATTACCAATTAATCATAAAAATTACAATTTCCGAGAAAGAAGAAGAGCCAAGTTATAAAAAGAAGGGAAATTTGGCATTAAAAGACTGACAAATGAAGCGTAAATTGTTTAATGTCGCTCTAAAATTGACTACAATCAAAATGTATGATGATTGAAACCAAGGTTGTGATTGCTTGATTTAAACTAGAACTTTGAATGTGATTGGTTGATTTAAAGCACTACTTTGAATGTGAAACTGTTCGATAACAACTTGGCAAGTGAATTAGTCAGAGAAACAGGAGTTTTTTTAAACCAATCACAATCGAGAAAATTACAATTTTTATGATAAACGTTATAATTAAGGTTATCGACAGAAGGTGAAATCAGATTAGTAATACCATGTTCCCAGGGTTTAAGGTGGGCGATTTTGGAAGAAGATAGAACATGGAAACGAGTTACATAAGTATCGACCTAAATCGACCCTTCGTGGCACAACTTAAAAACCGATTTCGCTGTGTTTTGTTCAATGATAGGCCCTACTGAGGGGATAAACAATCCGTAGTTAGGTTTTTCCTGCACACGTCTACCTTTCGTTAAAATATGCAAAAAAAAAACTTTTATAACAGTTGAGCCCCCAAACGATTTTTGCCTAAAGATTTGACTGGGACAGGACAAAAAAACAGCTTCAGTTACAACATTTGAAATGGTAATTTTCTTTGTTTGTCTTGCCCCAGTGCGTTGCTTGCGTCCCAGCATGGCGTTTTCGTACCACGTGGCTGATCAGCTACAAATGGCCCATTAAGGTTATCGAGAGTAAGATGAATTCAGATTGGTAATACAGTCAACTCTCTCGTAAGCGGACACCCTCAGGAATTGGAAAAAGTGTCCGTTAGTAGAGCTGTCCGCTTACGAGAATTATTCCCATAAGCGAGCACCCAAGAAAAATATGGTGGATGTCCGCTTACGTGAGAGTTAATTAGCGGGTGTTAATTACATGTTTTATTGGGTAGCCAAAACTAGCAACTGAAACTCTTTATTGATGTCAAATGGAAAGAAAGAAATATACAGTATTGTTTTTACGTCGGACTGTTGTTTTTTGTTTTCGTTTGACAGCTTTCTTTCCCGCGGACCAATGGGGACTTGACAAAACCGATCCCCACTGTTTTGTTGCTCTGTCGAATGTCATATTTTTGTTGATTAATTGCAAATTAAAGACAAATTCCATTGCCGAGAGTCAATTATTATACATGAGGTGTCCGCTTACGAGAGGGTGTAAACAAAAGAAAAATCCAATTTTTAATTTTCAAAAGTGTCCGCGTCCGCTTATGAGAGAGTGTCCGCTTACGGGAATGTGTAAATACAGAGTTTGACTGGGAGGTAAAAAGGGGAATTGAAAAAAGTGTCCGTAAGTAGAGCTGTCCGCTTACGAGAGTGTCCGTTAGCGGAGAGTTGACTGTATCATGTTCCCGACAAGTTTGCAAAATCTACTTTATTTCAATGCTGCCTCGACCCAAGGGTCAGAATGTGTTTTTAAAAACAAAACTCACGGTAGAGTAACGCAAGCACGAAGGGAAAACGAACACGCGCTACGCAATCCTTTTGCTGTCAACCAAAGGCTACGTTTTCGTGAAAGTACACGCCGAACCAACGCAAATAAATGAAAAGTGAACATACTGACTCGATTGGTAAACGTGTTGGTTCGATCGTTTTAAAACGCACAAGTTTGAGGCATAGTATGCAATTTAATATTCACACATCAATTTCACGGAAGCCATCAGGATCTCATGTCACAAAAGCATTTATGTTTTACTAGAGCACGTTATTTTTTTTCCCATCAAAAGCCTGGGAAAAAGAATGTTGAGCCGAAGCCGACATTTGATTGACTTATTTCTGTGTTCTACATCACAAATAATTCTTGATTTTACGAGAAATTCTTTACAATCTTACTTTTTAATGCGGTGGCGTCACGGAGTCTGCTGCGGATAGAAGCTAATTTACATGTAATTTAACTTGAAAACCAGTTTATAAATACTGTTGATCTGCACGAAAATCGAGGGACCTGGCTCATTGTAACCTTTGACATAAAGTATAAATATTGCTTTGATTTTCAGTTGTTTTAGGTGGATTACACTGCCCAATATTGTATAGCAATTATTCACCGAAGTGGAGGTAAATATTCACCACTTTCACCGACAGTGAGGTGAATATTATTGTTGTAGTATACACCACACAAGTTGAATAATTAGAGGACCAAAACATTAATTTATGTGTGACAATATACCGAAAAGCGGTCGGAAATTGTAAAATATCGTGCGCCGGCTTCTCAGAGGTGAATAGTACTTGCTAATCACCTCCGAGTTAACCAATCAGAGCGCGCGAAAAGCACTATTTACTTGTGCGGTATATACTAAATATTGAGCTGTAATATTTACAATTGTATTGTCACTTTAATGTTTTAAAAAGCAAGCACAGCAAAACGGCCGTGAAGTTTATTATCAACCCAGCTTTACTGCCCACACGCGCATTTCCTCGCTAAAGCATGAATAAGTTGGCTCATCTCTTGATCCCAAAGAAAATTGAAAAGCAAACTGAGGCGTTCGATAACGCTACGTGAAAGAAATGCAAACGAATTCCCTCGAGCCGACCAAGTTTTTTTACAAGCAAGCTTCGCTGTTAAGTTGATTGGAAATATTAAAACGACGATTAAGGATATAAAAGCACAGTACAAATTAACATTCGAACCTGTAAGGTTTCAAGGTGGATTTCCAGAAGCGCTCAAACAGAAAGTCTACAGCCGTTGGGATGATTTGCACTGGGTGGTATGCGAAGGCAGGGATTTCTTCGCTAGGAACAAACTGATTTCCACTGTCGAGTCTTTCTTACAACCTCTTCTTTCGATTTCAGTTTAACAAAGCAGAGTTTTACGTCTTGGTGCCACGTCTCAACTCTGATAAGGTTGCCACTTTGGAAATCGCGCGAAGGATATAAATGCAAATTTGAGACAGGATACGGGAACATGCCTTGGTGGCGCAATTGCATCACGTGTATGTGAAACGTAAGACACTTCCATTGGTCGAAGTAATCACAAATCAATAAATCGAAGACAAATCGATAGGAGAATCGATAAAAGTTTCATGCAATCCTATTGGTCCGTTTTGCAATCTACCGGATTTTCACCGTGGTGCCACAGGCATCCCACGGAATAATATTAGGCAGATGAAAAATAATTTTCTGCAGCCAAAAAAAGATGTGGAATACGTTTCCTTGGCTTAATTGAATACCTGTTCATCAAATTAGCCAAGCAAACCTTTGGGTAAATGAATGGGCCCGCTGGCGTTACGATTTACGCCGATAAATGTGGCATTTCATCGAAAAAATGTCAGCGTGACTCAGCTGTCACGCGAACATACTAACTGTGACTAGCAAAAGAAAATAATGTCACAATTGGTAAAAAGAAATCATTAAGCAACATACCCAGGTTACGCCCGTAAATTAAATCTCAGTAAGTTATTCGCTTTACACGATGAGGAAACCATTCTACCACTGTGGGAATTCTGTTCAAGCTTGTTCTTTTACTGAAGCTACTGAAGAAAACCTATTGTTTTCTGAATCTTAATCAAATCTTTGAATAAAAAATGAGCGGAAGTAGATCTGCAGCTGATAGAAAGCCTAAATTTTTTGATTAACAGCACCTTCGGCTAGCCAGAGATGGGTGGATTTTCCCTCCACTATATTTCCCTTTTCTGCCATGAAAACTTGTACTTTCAAGCCGTTCCCGTTGGAAACTGATTTTAAACCAGAACAAGTGTAACAGAAAGGCAACAGCTGAAAACTCACAAGAAAGCTGACGAAAATTGCAATTTCTCTACGATTTGCCGATGGTAACTGATGGCTAGTTGCTCTAAATTGCCTCTTTATAGAAACAATAGGGACAATTGGTTCATCACCGTCATACCATCATCTTATTTCAACCTTTGCACATGCAAAAATAGCTTTTTGCAGTTTCCTCGGTTATTGGTCCAAGACAGTGACAACAAGTTCGTAGCTGGTTTAAATTCTACTTAAGTTGGCAGTTATTCGACTGCTATTAAACCGTACGTATATTTTTCTTTTTTTACGTTGGTCAACTTCATGCTTCATCATTAATTGGCTTCCAAACCCAACATTATGTTCTCACACTGAACTCCACTCATTCTGAGCGAAAACGTTTATATTCTGTTTGATTTCAAATCACGGTGATCAGCAGATCTACTGAAGAATTGAAAAAGAGGTGTTACATTAGTATAAGACCAAGGTGAATACATATAAAGAGAAATACTGTAATTGTTCTTTGTTGTTTCAGGATTGGTTTCACACCATACGAAAGAATAAGCAAAACTGATTTATTAGAAGCGCTGCCAACAAAGGGCTAAGTGCGACAGTTCAACTGAAGATGAGGCACTAACATACTTTGCGGAAGTTTTTGTAAGACTGTGTGCCCTCTGCCAGGACAGTTGTTACAACAATTGCTTTCAAGGAAGAAGAGATTTTAAATGAGGTTGTAAAAATTTATACCGAACGTTCAATCATGTCGAATCTACCCTTGCTATTTGGCTAACTGAAAGTCATTATATTACAGTAATTTTTAAGCCAATAAATTAAGCGAATGCAAAAATAGCAAACAAAACTAAATTCTGTACTTTACAATTTATTTCGGTGTATGAATAGTATGCATGGCCAAATGTGATTTTCTTTCGTGACCCCGTGACTCGAATTTTTGCGGTCCTTAAATTGTGATTTACTGAAAAATCTCTATTTGAATTGAACTGACAAAATCCTTGATTGTGAGTTGAAAGACACTGAATCATTAAAGAGAACAAGTCGTGAATGTAACTTATTTCGCCTCATCTGATAGAACCTATATCGTTTCAATTGTTTACTTCAGAGCCTCTCGGTGGGTTTCCTTTGAGTTTTCAGTTTTTGTGCCAAGTCTGGTTGCTAAGAGATATGGTCAGATGTTATTTCCATTTTTCTTTTTTGTTGCAACTTAAGATGTAAAAGTAATTTAGAATAAAGAAATATGAGTCGGATATCTGCCCTAAATTTTCCTGTTCAGAATCCATCGATTTCCTCGCGAGAATCTTCAACGAATTTGATTTATGGGTCGAGACCACAAGCAAAGCAGAATATTTTTAATGATGCCCACTAGATTAAATGATTTCCCAACAGTTGTGGGAATTCATTCGCACGCCCATCCCGATCAGAAAATATTCAATTTGTTGGGTCAAAAGCACGTATGATATTCGCAATTTGTTGGCTCAACAGCACGTATGATAATGAAAAGTTCGCATCGAGGTCAGTTTAAATACGTTCACAAGATACTTAACTATTTTTTTTTCAAAGGATGCAAACGTCACAAATGCCGGAACGGAGGCAAAACACTCAGTTATTCAAAACAAGACTAGAGGTCTGTTCCTTTAGAAACGAAACCGTACTTTGAACAAAATTGTTTTGAAGATATATACAGTTAAAATGAAATAATGATTTATTTCATTTAGGTCAGTATCGCAAAATCTAAAAACAAATTGCTCGCCGTTTTCGACATATACGCGTTGCTGCTCCATTGCTTAATGCCAGGAAAAAGAAAGTTCTGTCATTTTCCTTATCCGGTCATGCACAAACCGTTTCACCAACATAAACTTTACCGCATTTGTAATTCATTCCGTCCTGTTTATTTGGGTCAACAGCGTCAACGGGATAATTTCTGTGATTTCAACCAGTGCAATTGCTCGTGATAAAACCAGAAGCCGTACCCTCCCCCAAAACATAGCCAAAACAAGGAATCATGGTAAAAAGTATGAATAATAAATCAGTTCCACAAGTTTACTGCTACGTGCAGATGAATTGCTTGATGCGTTCACGCAGGAAAATACAAAAAGCATGAGATGAGGGGAAAACGACAGCTTAACATGGTAATAAGTAGCGCTGCTTTCCTGCTTTTTATTGCGTAATGGATATAATCTCAATAAATAAAGGGGGTCAGTTTCTAAAGAAACTGTTCTGCTGCGTCGGTGGGGGAGTGAAACACGAAAATTTGGTTTATCAATGGAGTTGATAATGTAAATTGACCACCGTAAAGTGATTCAAAAAGCTGCCGTTTCGAGCGGTCCTGGCCCTTCATGAAACGTCAGCTTTGATCAATTTACATTTTAACTCCGTTGATAATCTTAATAAACCCTTGCAACAGGTTGCACTCCTTCTTTTGTTCCAAGCCACGAGGTGGTAAAATTCACTCGGACCTTTGTCTCTCAGTTCTGAATTCTGACGTAAAGAATTTTTTTTAACAGACAGAAGACAACGTAGGTTATAATGAATGAACAGATTTGTTTGCTTTTAGTTACTTTCCGTGAGGTGAGATCAGAAAGTTATGAGGTGTCTGCTGCACACACTGAGGGCGATACTCGTGCTGGTGGCATTGAAGTCGTGATAGATGTCGGCCTTTATGGTAACCATTTTGCTTTAGCTGTTGATAGAAGTGATTCTATCAAAAAATTGAAGACGAAAATTGAAGAGAAGTTCAAGATTCCCCCAGACAAGCAACATCTCATCCTTGGTGAGAAGATCCTGGATGATGACCATGCTCTGAGTGATTACAACATTCAGGATGGATACAGGCTTGACGTGTTGGTAACTAGCGAAATTGTGATTGAAATCGGCATAGGAACGTTGACCGGTGCCATGATCACCCTTGCAGTGAAACCATCTGATCGGATTGAGGCGGTGAAGAAACAGATTGAACGCTCAGAGGGTATTCCACCAGACCAACAACGTCTTGTCTTTCGTGACAGCATTCTTGATGATGATCATGATCTTCGTCACTGCTTTATTTTCCACAAATCCATCGTACACATGGTAATGGAAATATTTATCAAACCGCTGTCCGGAGGGAAGATCGTGTTGAACGTCCCACCAAGTGACACTGTTAGGATGGTGAAGAGGAAAAGAGAGACGGTGGAGGGCTTCCCACTCGGGAAAATACCTACTTTGGCTTTTGATGGCAGACAACTCGATGATGACGTGACTCTTGTTCAGTGCAGTATTCAGACGGGTTCAACCTTATGCGAAGTGGACATTGATGGTACGTTCATTGTATAGCTTTGTTCAATATCAGAATAGTAAGACTTTACACTTTACCGTTATTTTCGAATATTTTGCAAAAACGGGACTTATTTTTATGGCCAGACTAGGCCAGAAAGTCCGTGACACTGGTTTTAAAGTTGCTTGATTTCGTATGCGTCGTTTGTCAGTTTTAAAACCTAGGCCTTGTATTTTTTTTCTTATGAACTAGTAAGTAAGTTACTTGGCCTCCCAGGGAGGGGAAGAGCATTCCCAGAATATTGGGGTGCGGCCTGCTTCCTGCTTCCTGAAACTCTCACACTATTTCAGACCAAAATCTACGATTTTGCCTACCCTATTTCAGACCTAACCAAGAATTCGTTACCCTATATCAGACCTATTTTAGGTACACGGTTGGCGTAAACCATAATTTGAGAAGGTCTTCTTGTGATGGTCTTATCGCCTAATAATGATAAAGAAGCGGGTGAAGAAGTAGCTTCTTCTCGGTGTAGTAAAAAAACATACCCATTTCAAGACTAGAGACTAGAGTGCGCAAACCATACCCAATTTCAGACCTAAATGGTCAAAATCGATACCTTTTTTCAGCCCCAAACGGCTAAAAACCAATACCCTTTGGGGCCGCACATACTTATACAGCCCATATATATAGATTACAGCATAGAAAGTGCGACGGTCGGAGTTTTATTCACGAGTTGCAAAACTTGGGAAGACGAACGAGTGAGCACAGCCAACGAGTGAGTTTTCCAAAGTTTTGCAACGAGTGAATAAAAATCCGCACAAAGCACTTTCTATGCTGTAATTTGTTTATTATATATATAACGAGAATTAAACCTATACTTGAAATCAGTTTTATTTTTCCCGATTCAATAAGCTTACATGAAGAACAGCAAAAAATTCAGAACTGATCTACATGACCGAGCCTAATAAAAAACATGTCCGGTTTCCAGGACAGCAACAAGTAGAAAAAGAGCCTACACAAGCTTAAATATCACTTCCTATTTAGAAAAACTGAAAAGTATGGGAGAATTCGTAAATACAAAGTGTGAAATGTTTTCGCTTGTCAGATTCAATTATGTGATGGTGGCGCTTCGCGCTGTACAACGACAAATTCGCACTCTGTTGACTTACACTGTTTATAGAAATGTTGAATGTTCCTCCTTGAATGTTCGCCCCCTTGTTTTTGTTCGATTGCTTCTCAATAAAATCATTTAACGGTAAATCCAATGGAACAAAACGGGAAGACGAAGCCATGGTTTTGAAACACTAACTTCGAGCGGGCGCTGAATTGAAGCCCGCGCTTCTCGGAAACCATTTGAGTGCTTTGCTCTGATTGGCTAAGTGATTCTTTTCTGTACGGTGATTGGTTATATTTTCATATGTGAAGAATGCTGTACGCTAAGCTGATTGGACGTATCGCTTTTTTCACATGTGAAAATATAGCATATATAGAATTCTATTTGCAAGGTTTACTGCCTAAAATTCTCTCTATATATATGATAAAAGGGTGTACCCCCCTCCACGGCCTGTCCTGGCTGTTTTTGTAATATCTGTGTTGTGGTGAGCTAGGCGTGGCTGGTTTCAGCAGAAGAATTGGATTTTACTGTGACTTTATGAGATAACTAGTCGCTTTGCGTTTCATACCGTCCAAAATTACCAAACCTGTCCTTTTTATACAAGCTCCCTAATTTCTCGCGTAAATTAATTACGGACGAGCATTTTCCTACTAAAATAGAAAATCTTTATTCTCTGTTGATTGATTGTGTGCATGTGAATGATAGCGCGACATTTTCAAGGTGCACACAGAAGTATTTGGTGGTTAGGTATAGTTTTCCTCAGATTTTGCGAGGAATCTGGGACATCATTCTATCAAATGTGAGTAGTGTATTAGGCACCACGGTTTCCTTTTTTGGCGGTGGTTTCTCATTAAATTGCGGTGGAATACATTAATGTCGATGACGTAATTGTAGTGGATGTATTCCGTTACATAACAGAGACAGTGGATAAATTCCTTAGGATAATAACAGTGGATGTATTCCTTTACATAACAGAGAGCGGGTGAATTCCTTCGCTTACTAATAGTGGACGTATTCCTTTTCATAAAAAGCGCATGTAAAATTAAATCTTTTCGTTAGGTAGACATTCACAAAACCTCTCGCTGACGATTGATTCCAAACTCTATTATTTTTTCAAAATAAAAGCGGAGAGATTGTGAAAGCGCTATCTTTCTTGCAGTTCGTTTGCTAAGGAAAAACTTATCTTCGAGACTTTCAGTTTATTCGAAACGTTTATCGATCATTACTGTTAAAATGGCTTGCGTAACCGTTAACGATTTCCAAGTTGCTTTGAATTTTTGTGATTCTCTCTTTCTTGCTTTCCGCTCCATTAGTCACTGGCTAATTATTCAAAACTAGTGATCAAAATTGCCCCATATTTGCATACCAACTTTGCAGTAAAAAGGCCCATGGGACACCCTTGAAACCACTGGCATTGAAATAACAATAAGAGTTCGGAGGGATCAATTAAATGAGTTACACGTTTCTTGAGAGACAAACATAAACTTAATTGCCTTTTATCAGTCTGTTTTCTCAGCGAATACAAAAACATTACATGAATCAAAATACATTTATTGACAACGAAAGCTCCAACAACTACGAAATGCTTAGCACAAAGTATCAGGAAATTAGGATGCAATCAATCGTCTTCTATCTTCGCTTGGAGGATAATGACTGTTCTTAAAAGTTTCTGAATCAATGTGTTTCACAGCGTGACAATCAGTGCAGCAAATAAATCCATTCGTCGAGTGTTTACGATCAACAGGAATTTTGTATGCGCAAATCGGACAAATCTTATAACCATCATGCCAGTGGCATCTAGGGCATTTCACTACTGCAGTTTGGTAGATGTTTTCTCCGTTACAATGGTAGCAAGAGCCTTTTCCTTGACGCAAAATCTCTGGACTCGCGCTCTCTTCAGAAAATTCAACTTTTGAATTTCCTGCATGTTCCAGATCAGAGTTTTCGGTCTCTCTGTCATCTTCAACATCACTGATTTCGGAAACTATTTCTTCATCACTAGCCTCGCCGTCTTTATCTTGATAGGCTCGTTCTTTTTCCATTAGCTCAGCCAAAATTTTCTTATTCTTTATCAAACGCTTATTGATTCCTAACTCTGCCAACCCGTCTATAAATGTTTTGAGGGCGTGGGGTTTGGCAACATCGTCGTTATAAGGGAGTAACACATATTCAACCAACTCTGAGATGTTGGTCACTGGTATTATTCGCTGGTTTCGAAGTAACTGTCCACAAGGTGTCCAAAACAAGATACCCTTGGAAGCTTCCATGCTGTGTAATAAATCGGAGGCCTGTTGTCTGGAAACGGCTTGGGAAAGTCCTTCTAAAACATTTTTAATTCGAGGTTCTTCGTCATCACTTTCCTCTTCACTTGTGTTAGTGTCCTCATAATCACTCTCTTCCTCTTTATCTCAATCGACCTTTCTCTTCTTCATATTGACCAGCACTCGCCAACTACAAGAACCAACTGAACACACTACAGAGCAGTTCGCGATTTTTTATAACATTAGGGGTCCCAAGCTAGTTACAACTGGTATCAACAAATCTTGAATAAAGCCTCCACCCTCTTGAGCAAGGGTTTGCTTCTTTGTCTTGTAAGGAATACTTGGCTCAGCGAGATTAAAAATGGCATCCTTGAATGGAATCATTTTCCGCTTATCTTCCTCAGAGACTGGAATATTTCCACGAAGCACATTCTGAATGATCTGCACTAATGCGTGCATCTGTTGTGGAGTGGCTGTCTCTAGGAGAAACTTACGCTGATGTTCCGGGCAACACGTTGAGAGTTCAAGGAAACCGCGATTGTTCTTTACTACTCGAGACATGGTCATAGAATGAATTAAGAATGGTAGGCGCCAGTATTTTATAGAGAGCCCAGCTTAATTTACGAACAAAGTTCAAAGTCGTCTTGGTCTTGATCCAACACAACTGTTTTTCGTTTCTTCCCTGGGGGTAAACCACGAAACTGCGCTTTTCTTTTTGTAGAACTCTGACCACTCCCAGCCTGAGATACTAGATCACCAATAGCTTCTCTACTTCGCTTTGCAAGCGCTGTGTTAACATGATCTCCATCAAGAATATCTTGCGCGACTTGGGCACCGGTTTGTAACGCCTTTTTGCCGAGTACCTTAGCACCTTGTTGTAAATGAGGCATTGCCCAGCGAAACAAACCTTTAAATATGGAACCTAAGCCATATCCCTGCTGAAATCGGGATCCGTGGAAAGCCGGTAAATTACCTCCTTTTTGCTTAGCTTAGTTTAGATAATAGTCTTCGTACAACTTGGTATTTGGAATGTAAAGTTTCTTCACTTTTTAAAAGTTCGCTGCTCTGCTCTGACGAAAATAAAGTGTAAGCAACACTTTCCCAAGCTCAAATGGCACTGATTCTCCTGTGTCGCGCTTTATATTGATTTCAATATAGTGATAGAACAATAGATTTGAGGAGGAAGAGGAGGAGGAGAAGGAGGGAAAATAATAGAATTGTGGTGGTGGTGGTGGAGGAGGAAAACGATAGAATTGTGGTGGAGGAGGAAAACGATAGAATTGTGGTGGTGGAGGAGGAAAACAATAGAATTGTGGTGGTGGAGGAGGAGGAAAACAGAATGGTGGTGGTGGAGGAGGAGGAAAACAGAATTGTGGTGGTGGTGGAGGAGGAGGAAAACAATAGAATTGTGGTGGGGGTGGTGGTGGAGGAGGAGGAAAACAGAATTGTGGTGGGGGTGGTGGAGGAGGAGGAGGAAAACAATAGAATTGGTGGTGGGGTGGTGGTGGAGGAGGAGGAAAACAGAATTGTGGTGGGTGGTGGTGGAGGAGGAGGAGGAAAACAATAGAATTGTGGTGGTGGTGGTGGAGGAGGAGGAAAACAGAATTGTGGTGGTGGTGGTGGTGGAGGAGGAGGAAAACAGAATTGTGGTGGGGTGGTGGTGGAGGAGGAGGAAAACAGAATTGTGGTGGTGGTGGTGGTGGAGGAGGAGGAAAACAGAATTGTGGTGGGGGTGGTGGTGGAGGAGGAGGAAAACAGAATTGTGGTGGTGGTGGTGGTGGAGGAGGAGGAAAACAGAATTGTGGTGGGGGTGGTGGTGGAGGAGGAGGAAAACAATAGAATTGTGGTGGTGGTGGTGGAGGAGGAGGAAAACAATAGAATTGTGGTGGTGGTGGTGGTGGAGGAGGAGGAAAACAGAATTGTGGTGGGGGTGGTGGAGGAGGAGGAGGAAAACAATAGAATTGTGGTGGTGGTGGTGGAGGAGGAGGAGGAAAACAATAGAATTGTGGTGGTGGTGGTGGTGGAGGAGGAGGAAAACAGAATTGTGGTGGTGGTGGTGGAGGAGGAGGAAAACAGAATTGTGGTGGGGGTGGTGGTGGAGGAGGAGGAGGAAAACAATAGAATTGTGGTGGAGGAGGAGGAAAACAATAGAATTGTGGTGGTGGAGGAGGAGGAAAACAATAGAATTGTGGTGGAGGAGGAGGAAAACAATAGAATTGTGGTGGAGGAGGAGGAAAACAATAGAATTGTGGTGGTGGAGGAGGAGGAAAACAATAGAATTGTGGTGGTGGTGGAGGAGGAGGAAAACAATAGAATTGTGGTGGTGGTGGAGGAGGAGGGAACAATAGAATTGTGGTGGTGGTGGAGGAGGAAAAGAATAGAATTGTGGTGGTGGAGGAGGAGGAAAACAATAGAATTGTGGTGGTGGTGGAGGAGGAGGAAAACGATAGAATTGTGGTGGTGGTGGTGGAGGAGGAGGAAAACAATAGAATTGTGGTGGTGGTGGAGGAGGAGGAAACAATATAATTGTGGTGGTGGAGGAGGAGGAAAACAATAGAATTGTGGTGGTGGTGGAGGAGGAAAACAATAGAATTGTGGTGGTGGTGGAGGAGGAGGAAAACAATAGAATTGTGGTGGTGGTGGAGGAGGAGGAAAACAATAGAATTGTGGTGGTGGAGGAGGAGGAAAACAATAGAATTGTGGTGGTGGTGGAGGAGGAAAACAATAGAATTGTGGTGGTGGTAGAGGAGGAGGAAAACAATAGAATTGTGGTGGTGGTGGAGGAGGAGGAAAACAATAGAATTGTGTGGTGGTGGAGGAGGAGGAAAACAATAGAATTGTGGTGGTGGTGGAGGAGGAGGAAAACAATAGAATTGGTGGTGGTGGTGGAGGAGGAGGAAAACAATAGAATTGTGGTGGTGGTGGAGGAGGAGGGAAACAATAGAATTGTGGTGGTGGAGGAGGAGGAAAACAATAGAATTGTGGTGGTGGTGGAGGAGGAAAACAATAGAATTGTGGTGGTGGAGGAGGAGGAGGAAACAATATAATTGTGGTGGTGGAGGAGGAGGAAAACAATAGAATTGTGGTGGTGGTAGGAGGAGGAGGAAACAATAGAATTGTGGTGGTGGTGGAGGAGGAGGAAAACAATAGAATTGTGGTGGTGGTGGAGGAGGAGGAAAACAATAGAATTGTGGTGGTGGTGGAGGAGGAGGAAAACAATAGAATTGTGGTGGTGGTGGGAGGAGGAGGAAAACAATAGAATTGTGTGGTGGTGGAGGAGGAGGGAAAACAATAGAATTGTGGTGGTGGAGGAGGAGGAAAACAATAGAATTGTGGTGGTGGTGGAGGAGGAAAACAATAGAATTGTGGTGGTGGAGGAGGAGGAAAACAATAGAATTGTTGTGGTGGAGGAGGAGGAAAACAATAGAATTGTTGTGGTGGTGGAGGAGGAGGAAAACAATAGAATTGTGGTGGTGGAGGAGGAGGAAAACAATAGAATTTTGTGGTGGTGGAGGAGGAGGAAAACAATAGAATTGTGGTGGTGGAGGAGGAGGAAAACAATAGAATTGTGGTGGTGGAGGAGGAGGAAAACAATAGAATTGTGGTGGTGGTGGAGGAGGAGGAAAACAATAGAATTGTGGTGGTGGAGGAGGAGGAAAACAATAGAATTGTTGTGGTGGTGGAGGAGGAGGAAAACAATAGAATTGTGGTGGTGGAGGAGGAGGAAAACAATAGAATTGTGGTGGTGGTGGAGGAGGAGGAAAACAATAGAATTGTGGTGGTGGTGGTGGAGGAGGAAAACAATAGAATTGTGGTGGTGGTTTTGGTGGAGGAGGAAAACAATAGAATTTTTGTGCTGAAGCCTTATCATTGTGAAACATTATACATCTTCTCAGTTGATGTTAAGCTACGATTCAGCTGACATGAGTTGGTCCTGTCCTGTTTGACAAAAGGATTTTTCCAGAAAAGATAGTATGAAAAGACACATGAACAGTTAACACAATAACTATTCCGGTTTCGCTCCAGTTATACCGATGTCTCAAGAAAAGTGTCGGCGGTTTCAAATGGTTCATCCATTTACCTGCATGGTTGCAGGGATGACTGGCTCGGGAAAAACGTTCTGGGTGCAATCATTGTTACAACAAGCTCAAACCGTGATCGATCAGCCACCGGAGAGAATAATCTGGTGTTATTCACAGTGGCAACCCGCTTACACCCAGTTATTGACGATGATGCCGACAATCGAATTTGTCAAGGGGATTCCGCTATCTCTAGACAATGATTCCTATTTGGATGTTAACAATCCGCAACTTGATTGTTATCGACGACCAAATGATTGAAGCAGGAAGTGGTAATCGGATCGTGAAACTGTTTACAAAAGGATCCCATTATCGAAACCTGAGCGTTATTTACATTGTAAAAATCTGTTTCACCAAGGCAAAGGCAACCGAAGCATCAGCTTAAACAGTCATTACTTGGTCCTTTTCAAGAATCCTCGGGATAAACTGCAGATTTTGACTTTAGCCAACCAAATGTACCCAAGAGAAACTGGTTTGTTTTTAAAAGAGTACGAAGAAGAGGTGCAAAGACCATTTGGGTATCTTTTTGTTGATCTGAAGCCAACGACTCCAGATAGTTGCAGATTGCGAACAAATGAATTACCTGGCGAAGAAAGATTCGACAAGGGATCGAAGAGAGCTAACATTTCCCGGGAGCTGCTTCAGTATCTCAAGCAGCAAACCCAGATGGTTTCCCCGGTAATTCCGGGGATGCAGCGCATTCAGAATAATATGGATAACCTTCTGTATCGTACAAACCTTGGAGAAGACGAAAGAGTGAAGCAGTACATGCAGTTGGAGAACACGTTTTTAACATATAAACACCAGTTCAATTCCTTAACACCTGAAGCAACAATTCTACCTCAACCTCAAGGGCGGGAACACATTTCTAACGAGGCTATGGTAAACCAACAGTGCCACCAATAACGATAGAACCGACTCCAGGCCAAGCGCCAGCACTTGAACCAACCGTAAAGGAGCCAGCCCCACATTCCTTATCTACTATGGCAACCTCCACGCCCGCACCTCCCTCCCTCCCTCCGTCGATCTTGACACCCCCTCCCACAGTCGAAACGCTGTCTCCAGCAAGAAAGCGTAAACGCCCACAATTAAAATTTGTAAATTACATTGACGATAAACCGAAGAAGCTTTCAAGACGATCTCGACGTTTACACAGGAAGTCACCTTACAAGTATTCCAAATATCAAGAAGACGATTGATTGCCGATCCTAACTTCCTGATACTTTGTGCTAAACATTTCGTTGTCAATAAATGTATTTTTATTCATTTCAAATCTCTTTCTGTATTGTTTCTGTATTCGCTGAGAAAAAAGACTGATAAAAGGCAATAAAGTTTATGTTTGTCTTTCAAGAAACGGGTAACTCATTTAATTGATCCCTCCGAACTCTTATTGTTGTTATTTCAATGCCAGTTGGCAGTTTTGATCACTAGTTTTGAATAATTAGCCAGTGACTAATGGAGCGGAAAGCAAGAGAGAGATACACAAACATTCAAAGCAACTTGGAAATCGTTAACGGTTGCGCAAGCCATTTTAACAGTAATGATCGATAAACGTTTCGAATACACTGAAAGTCTCGGAGATAAGTTTTTCCTAGCAAACGAATTGCAAGAAAGATAGCGCTTTCACAAATTATCCGCTTTTATTTTGAAAACATTATAGAGTTTGGAATAAATCGTCAGCGAGAGGTTTTGCGAATGTCTACCGAACGAAAAGATTTAATTTTACATGCGTTTTTTATGAAAAGGAATACGTCCACTATTAGTATGCAAAGGAATTCATCCGCTCTCAGTTATGTAAAGGACTACATCCACTGTTATCAATTCATCCACTGTCTCTGTTGTGTAAAGGAATACACCACTATAATTACGTCATCGACATTAATGTATTCCACCGCAATTTAATGAGAAACCACCGCAAAAAAAAAGGAAACCGTGGTGCCTAATACACTACTAATATGGTTCGATTTCACTCGTTCTGCTGTGATTAGAGCTCTTCGTACAGCACTTGTTGATTGACAAAAGCATCCCACACCCAAAATACATATCAAACTTTGCCTATTGTTATGGTTTAAATTTTTTAAGACAATAAGCCTTTTGTTGTATGTCCGTAGGAATTTTTCCGTCCTGTTTCGCGAGATTATAATCGGGTCAAATCGTGTTCAGTCGGAACTTGTCACTGATGACAAATTTTTCCCAACGGTAGCCTACTTAGGAAAACGAAGACAAACTAACTGGGGGTACGTCAGCAGGTTTGACTACGCTTTTGTCATACCGAGCACACATGTTTCGGCCTCATCCAGCCTAACCGACTAAAGTAAAAGTAACCGTACTTTACTTTTACTTTAGTCGTCTAGTATTTTTTAGCTCATGTTTTAGCGACCAAGCGGCGATGAGGAGCTGAAAGCGATAAGAACGGGCCGGCTGCGATGTTTTATCTCAGTTTAATATGCTTTATACGCTATGCTAATCCGTGCATGGCTTAATAATTATTTACCAATTGCGCATGGATCTACGAAAACGATAAACGAAAACAGAACTGTTGTCGATCGGCAAGAAGACAAGTTTTTGCTTTTGTACCTTTTCACGTTTAAATGATTTCGCTTTTCGCCAATTTTTCCATTGCTAAAAACAACTCAGTAAAAAAAGGAAAGGAAGAAAAGACTACAATGAAGGCACAACGCTTGATGTCGAGAGTGCGTGAAAACGCGGGTTTACTTAAATTATTGTTAGACCTCGCGTTTTTGTTTTTTGGTTTATTGAAGCAAGTAAACATCGCTGTTGAAGGCAAAAGGTGCGATTTTCGCACCTTTTTCCGTTTCAGTGATTTTATTCTCCGGTTGGCCAAAAATTCTGAAGCAAAAATCTTTATCGTCGCATTCACTTAGTAAAAAAAAATAGTTTGAATGGTTTGGAATTGCCTTCCCAAACTGTGGTTTTCTTTTTTTTTTTTTCATCTTTTTTTTCGTGACGACTCCCCGACCTAGCGCGCGCTCAGGTTTGTCGCAGTTTGTCGCGCACGGTTTGATAACGCAGTAGATTTGTCTGCTTAATAAAACTCCTGCGCGCGCGACGCTGTTCAAAGATAAACGGGGGCGGACCATACACTAATTAACAGTATTGATCTTCAGTTGAAAAGCCCATAAATTTTATTCATGATGCTTGCATATAAAACTCTCGTAAACGCAAGTTATAATCACTTTGATTGAGAGAAGAGCAAAGAAACATGAGTAAGTTTTATGAAGTATCGAAAGTGTTCGATAAGCGTACGGACGCACACAGTCGTGTTCAGTACCTTGTTCGCTGGCGTTTTCTAAAAAACTTCTTTCTCGACGATCTCTTCTCATAACGTGAGCGAAATGATTCTTGTCAAGTGACAAAAGCGGATTGATTGTTTTCAAGTGCACGCGTCTGTATAACCATTTACTCATTAGCATAACTAGTACTCACTGACCATTCATGACAACCAGAAAACAATGGAGTCAACTAAGCTCGAAGTTCAAAGACGCTCAGTTGCGCTTAAAAAATGTTACAGGTCGGTAACGTTTCTTTATTAGCAATTCGCAGAAAAAGCTGAAGAAATGTCTTCATTAGAACTTCATTCATGCTGCGCACAAGACCTGACAAAGGTTGGCGACACGCGCTTCTTAACGGAAAGTAGAGTTTTTGTCAATTAATGGTTTGTTGACGATTAAGAGACAAAGACGAGAAGACAATGCACAACGGCCATGAAAGCGTCCTTACCCCACCCCGAGAAGGGTGACATCTGGTGTCAACGAAGATTTTAAATCTCGCGCTCGGAAATTTGCTAAGCGTCGGTTCTTACAAACTTTTGTTCTAGAAACAAAAGAGCCTCAAAGCTGCAAACAATAAAAATGCCCATAAAAGGAAGTTAATCCAGTGCCATTATCTACCAAAAATTAAACACAAAGTTTGATATGATTCCGGCCCAGTATTTTTATAATAAAGAATTTAAATACGAGAGGTCTTATTTATGCCAATAAATCTATGCGTCGGGTTTTGTTCGCATCAAACAAAATTGGACGTTCTGAGACACAGGCACAATTCGCAGTTGACCAGGCCAATTAACGACCGCACACACTACTCTATGCTTTGAGAGGTGAATGGTTCTGGAAAGTTTAACAGAGCGCAGATAACATTTCGTTACCTAAGACTAAAATTCGAAGTTGAATTTAATTCATTGATTACTTCATTATTTAATATTTATTTATTTATTTTGACTTATTGCTCCAAATTTGATTCAAGCTTTTCTTTCTCTTCTTCACCCCGATTTCTGACAGAAATTGACGAACCACTCAGGCATGTTCTGCACTTTTTATTCTGTTTCTCGCTCAAAATTTGTGGAGCTTTGGCAGTGCTTCTTTCTAAACAGCCTGAGCTAGTTGAAAGAGCGACAAGAAGTGCATTGGAAGCACCCGGGATGCAGCTCCAGAGTATTTCAGTTGGTTCGGTTCTCGCCACCCTGGGGTGCAGCTCAAGACAGAGATTTCTAACGTTTCTGTTGGAATTTGAGAAACAAGAGGTGCAAGAGAGATTGAAAGAGGAGCTAAGAACCATTGGATTCAAAGATGAATTGAACGCATCCATCACAAATAGGGGAGAAGTTGAGGAAACATTTGATGAGATGAGGTAAATGGTAATGAAATATAATTTATATGGGTTTTAAGTGGGCAGTTGATTCACAAGACTGAAAAACGCCAATCTGGTGGTTAAACGACACGCATTTTCATGTCACCTCACAGGCAAGACCAATCGATCTCTTCGAGGACACGCTCGTGACGTAACGATATGCTGTTTGATATCATCCATTAAATCACACAGGACCACACAATAGCTAAAAAGCAACTGAACTTTATTTATCTGGCATACAGATCATCATAATTCAGAATAAAAGGAGCCAAAATTACGAATTTTATGAAGTATTTTTCCTCGATCGCTGGACTCAAAGCGAAATTAACCGTTGCAAATTACGGTAAATGTGCGAGATCTAATTGCGTATCGTTACGTTACGTGCGCGTCCTCGCACAGATAGATTGGTCTGCTTGTGGTTACCCACGCAGGCTTATTGGATACGCAATAGGTGAGACGGAAACACTAGAAAACAGTAAAACATTTAAGACTTGTCTATATGATTTTTTACCGCATCCGGATCACGTGCCACGCGCAGATTGAGGGAATTCAGAAAGAGGGCAACAGGAAGCAGACAGCTGCAACAACCTTGGTGGAATGCAATTCATCAGTCCCGCTCTTCTCCGCTACTAGGAAATTGGTTCATGAGAATAGGAAGTTATTTCGTTCTTCTATGTTATGTTTGAGGTCATGTTTACGCTTCCGCTAACGCTAGTATCCATCCCTATTCTTAGCGGAGTAGTGAAATCGAACCTCTATCGTCACTCCCATACTTCGTTGAAATATGGCAAAGCCAGTTAGGAATCACGACAGAGCTGTGGTCATAAACGCAAACCGAAATTTTGTTCTTGTTTAATTTCTTTTTTGTCTCGTATTTTTTTTCTTTTTTTGAAGATCGTCTTTCTACACAACTGAGAAAGAAAATGAACTTATTGAAGCATTGGGTGAGTATTTTCATTTTTTTTTTCCTTTTCCAAGAAAGCAGCAACCGTAAACACTGTTCGGAGTGAACTGTAGTAAGCGTTCGTTAATTAATCTGGGAAAGTAATGAACCTCTGCGTGGTAGACCTCAATTCACGGGACCATAATACTAGAGTCACTGCGGGGACCTTTACCCTTCAAATCAACTAGCAGATAAGCCGTACGTTTTAATTTTTACCATACAAAAGAACGGCTTTCTTTTGAAAAAATCTAAGGCAAGCTCCATACATTTCCAAATTTTAGGGGAAACATGGAGGCCGTTTTAACAACAGAATGATACGTACATCGTAAAGCTACAAGAGAATAATGATTAGGCGTTTGTGTCAGTTTCACCTTTGTCACTGAAAGACCTGTCAATTGGTACGGGAGGGGGCAGGGAGGGGGCAGGGGCCACAATGCATGACCCACTTCTTTTCATCGGAATAGCATCTGCTGACCCACCCTCACCCCAATCCAATCCAAAGACCATTATGTCTTTTTGTCTTAAAGTCGATGTCACGTGTTTAACAATGCAAAAGCAATAGTAATAATAACATTCGTGACCAGTCAGATAGAACTATTTTGTACACAGCGTGCTGAGGGACACATCACTGTCTCTATCACCATTCGTCTCTCCATTTGGTTCCGACAAGTGTTAAAAAATAGGTAAATAACAATTACATTCAACGATTTAAGTCTTGTCCAGCAGTCCCAGGTAACAAGTAGTTCGTTGTGAAGAAACAAAACGAAACAAAAAAAAAAACAAGCTGCGAAAGAGACTGTTTATTAATTATTCAAAATGTATGTTACAGTTTGTAATCTGCTATTCAAATGTACAAATGTGAAACGCACTTTGTTTAACAAAAGACTAGTTTTTTTTAGTATATTAGGCGATATATTTGTAATGGTAATAGGACTGAGTGGAGTACAATTCAGGGAGTAATTGGGTGAGTGATTTGAAATTACGAGCACGATTACCCCTGAATTGTACGGCACGAAGTCCGATTACCAATTAATTGTGTCAATTACAAAATGCGAAAAGCTCTAGAGGTCAACCTTCTAAATTGTAAAACGTATCGTACAAAATAACCAACGGAAATGGTTTACTAAGCGCAAAGATTGACAACTGACATGACATGGCAGCTACTGCTCAACATACCCAAATAAGGTAACTGTCCGATTTGGCCTGTACGATTACAGGTGTTTGTAATCGGACAGCTCAAATCGGACAGTTTGGACCTCAAGCAGCCAATTAAGATACAAATAAAGGCTGTTAAGAACCAATCACATTCGAGCATTTTGTTATTGACACAATTACAGGTAATAAGTGTACGTTACAAGAGATCTTATAAATCTTTCTGCCAAAATGCTGGAATAAATTTGCTTCAAACGACAATGACCCCGCCCCCTATGTACAGATCACAAGTACAAGGCCAACCCATTTTCAAGGCTCACACAGCTCCCCTAAGAAACAAAACCAAAAGACACCTAAACACTCTTTTGGTGGATGGCGCGCTACCCTCTGAAGTTGTAGCTGACGTAATCAAACGTCTGGTTGCTGAGCTCAACTGGTACGAGCTTAGTAAAAACGTAATAACCAACGGAAATGGTTTACTAAGCGCAAAGATTGACAACTGACATGACATGGCAGCTACTGCTCAACATACCCAAATAAGGTAACTGTCCGATTTGGCCTGTACGATTACAGGTGTTTGTAATCGGACAGCTCAAATCGGACAGTTTGGACCTCAAGCAGCAATTAAGATACAAATAAAGGCTGTTAAGAACCAATCACATTCGAGCATTTTGTTATTGACACAATTACAGGTAATAAGTGTACGTTACAAGAGATCTTATAAATCTTTCTGCCAAAATGCTGGAATAAATTTGCTTCAAACGACAATGACCCGCCCCCTATGTACAGATCACAAGTACAAGGCCAACCCATTTTCAAGGCTCACACAGCTCCCCTAAGAAACAAAACCAAAGACACCTAAACACTCTTTTGGTGGATGGCGCGCTACCCTCTGAAGTTGTAGCTGACGTAATCAAACGTCTGGTTGCTGAGCTCAACTGGTACGAGCTTAGTAAAACGTAAGCCTGCTTTTGTTGAGAAGCTGCAAACTGACTTGAATGTAAAATTGATGAGGTACTACATCAGTCTGTACATGCTTGGTTTAAAAGAGTCTATATCTTTACAGACTTTTCGGCAGCGTTAAAATGTTGTTAAAAAGTTACTAGTGGTACTATACGCAAAGGTAATTGTACTGAGGTACATAGAAATCCCTTTTTTCGTGTACATTATGGTTGTAACGGTCTATACCTGCGGAATGTGCTAACGTTCATTAAAAGGAAGTTGACTATATAGCTTTCTCTCTCCCCTTGCTTGTATGCTTAATTGACGTTTATTATTTTTTTTCCAAAATTGAATCATCTAAACTCGGCTTCTCTGCTGGTGCTTATGTTAGTTTCATTAGCACCAAACCAGCAAGTTTTATGTGAGACCCAGGCCTCACGTACTACGATTGGGCTGCCTGTGGTTAGCTCAGTTGGTACAGCGCTGGACTACTGAGCGGAAGGTGTTGCATTCAAAACCCCAACTAGACCGCAAAGCAGGGTCTTAAAAACAACTGGTAAGATCGTGCTGGCTGTGTGCTAGCATATGCTTCAGTTCAAATGATCGCGTCATTGTGCAGTTACGTTAAGCGTGGCCTTGCCTCCTTCATCTCCAAACATAAAACTGGAAGGAGAGGTAAATTAGCCCGACAGGGCACCGAGAAGAGGTTGAAATAACGAGGTTTATGAATTTTTGATAAGTGAACTCTGCCTGAATTATTAATGAGTTTCAGAGGTATAAGCTTAAGTGCAGGGTTATGCGGCTTAACACTCTCTTCGTTTGCCTGACATTCACGGAATATTCCACCTCATCGACACATAAAGCTTATATATTTACACAGTAAGAGAAGATTTCCGCACACAGTACCCTCTACCTCATTACGGATAGGAAGCGATGCGGTAGCGTTTAGATTGTGATTTCAAAATTTTTCTAATAAGGTATCATTTTCTTACAGCGGTCTATCTACCACAAGAAAAGACGAAATTTAACGTGGAGATGCCGACGGGAAAAAAGATCACTGTGGAGTTTAAGTCAAGTGATACCATCAAGATTGTGAAAGACCAAATTGAAGCCACAGAAGGGATTCCATCCCACAAACAAATTTTTGAATTGGATGGGAAAGACTGGAAAACAGCCGCCGTCTGAGTTTCTACAACATCCAACCGAAATCAACTGTTCAGTTGATCAAACGCGAAATGGAAATCCTCGTTACAAGAATAACTGGCCAAAATGTAAGGACGGTTACATTGTCTGTCGATCCAAATGACACTATAAGGATCGTGAAGGTCAAAATTCAAGAAAATATTGGAATAAAACCAGAAAATCAGCGCTTGTATTTTTCGGGTGAATTGGAGGATGATCGCACTCTAAGGCAATGCAAAATTCAGAATCGCTCAGTAGTACTCTTGGCTGTAAAAGCTTCGCGCTAATGGTGAAGCTATCAACGGAAGGCGACTGCATTTGGGCAAGATTGGCTAGCCTTTTCTGCTTTTTCGTACGAGACATGTCAGTTTTGTTGAAGGCGTAATTGTATTTGTACGATGGTCGTCGAGCTTAGGTGATCTGTCTGTGACTGTTGAGAATTTAAAGAAGAAACTTTTTTCAATGTCCGTACACGCAGAAACCGCTGCCAAGCAGCACTGAAGTATTAAGAATTCGAAATTGCCTGGCTACATGGCCAGTAAAAGATTCTATTAAGAAGACAGTAATTTTTCACTTTTTAAATGGCGAAACTGGTAATTTAACAAGGAAATGTCTTTACAAACGTCCTGTCTGCATGAATGCTACTTGACTGTACCTAAGCCTGTATGTATAAACCATCATTGTTCATTGATACAAGACTTGTGTCATGACTCAAATGGAGTAGGGAGGGAGCTGGGCTTGCGTGAGGCCTTTCAAGGGGTGATCTGGTGTCGCTTTGTCGCTTGTCTCCGACTCCGTCTTTCGCCTGTTTCGTTAGGAACACATCATTGTTCATTGATACAAGACTTGTGTCATGACTCAAATGGAGTAGGGAGGGAGCTGGGCTTGCCGTGAGCCTTTCAAGGGGTGATCTGGGTGTCGCTTTGTCGCTTGTCTCCGACTCCGTTCTTTCGCCTGTTTCGTTAGGAAAAATGCCGCTGTCGCAAAGAAAACGAAGACGAATGAAAAGTGAATTGTCGCTGTCGCAAACTGTCGCGCGTTTTCTGCCAATTTCTGTCGGGTTCGGTGTTTTGGGAGAAGGTTGTCGCCTGTTTTTGGAGCCATGTCGTTTGTCGCTTCCACCCCTTGGAAGGTCTCTTGCGTCCGTCCGTTTTGAGCGAAATAAAAGTTATTTTAAAGAGAATTTTCCCTGAGAAATATAAAGCGTGATTCTTGATCAGTTAGGGAAACAGTGATCTCGGAGATCGTCTGATCTATATAAATCGATTAAATAGTTTACAGTCAAGACTCTTTCTGAGTCACCTTTTCTCTCGACTACAGTGTAATGTACAAGATACTGAACCAAGATTGTGTTCAACAGTTGACTCGATTTTTGACGAAAAAGCAACTGTGATACAATACTCTAAATTTACGCTTTTTATACAACGTTTGTTCCTGTCCGACGGTTTTAGGAGGCAATTCAAATGGCGCCTCGAAAGTTTTGCAATTAATTGCGCGAAATCACTGACCGCAATCATTACCGTTCGATTCAAATTTTAGGGCTTTTTACAGAACAATGAACAGAGCCATGTTGAACTTTTAATAATTTACGAGAGATATTAGGTAGATGATGCATACTCTGAGAGCAAGTCTACAGTTAGCATAATTTACAGTTTGTAAAATTAGATATTTCTTTCGAAGGTCGATACAATAAAGTGATAACTGGACAAAAAATAATATAGTTTTGATATTTTAAGAAGAACTCTAATGCGAATGCCACTGTGCTTCGAATGAAGATTGAATAGCTCAACTTGAGTATATTAGAATAAGTGGTGTCCAGATTGTATAAAAAGAGTTCAGGCTACATGCCTCGATTTTATATTATTATAATCATGTTGTAGATTTTATAAACGACAATATTTCTATTTGTAATAAAATATTTCGAGCTTCGAGTTCAATTAAGCTTGATAAAGTAGTTGACAGGTTGGCTAGCGTGTGAACTTATATAGATCTGAACGTTTTTAATTTTTAAAGATTTTGTAGTCTTGTCAACTTTAAAGACATTTTCCTATTAAAATAAAGCTTTTAACAAAGGGACGGTAGTAATGGCTTATTTTGTTTAAACAGAGAGTTAACTCTTTCACCGCCAAGGGCGACTTTTATTGATTTTACTCTGTCTAACGCCCATCGATCTTACTCTGGCTAACGCTAATCGATTTTGCTCTTGCTAACGACAGACAATTTTACTCGTCAAAGGGAGGCCCCTTGGCGTTGAAAGGGTAAAAAATTATCTTCTTTTTTACTGTACTATCTTCAGGTTTTTAAACTCGATACATTGTTTTCAGTGCTGCAGGAACCCATTGCCGAGTCTGTAAGATACCTCGTTGATGAATTTGTAAATGAGTAGAAAGTTCTTTTTAAAACATGTTGGGCCGAAAGGAAAACACGTACGAAATGCAACAAGAAACCCACTAAGTTACGTTGTCGAAGGAATTTATAAATCCCCTGTGAGCTTAGGGGCCAGCAGAGCATACAACTTGTGGCTGCTCGCCGAAGTTTGGCGATTCGAATTCAACATTAAGAATTCTGCCCCGGCCAGTAAAGGGCACTTCAGAATCCGTCGTCATATTTGTTGAGGGATCATCTTTGCAAGTTACCAATGATGCAAAAACAATTTCCCAGTATTTATCGAATTCAAGACTGCAGCAAAGGCAGCCGAAAACCCCAAGTCAAACACACTGCTTTCAAACAAGCGAACAAGCAAATCGTCACACCGACACAATAAATTAACGTGCGGTTTGACTGGCTTCAATAGAACCCACCTTGCAATTGGTTAAAAACAGTGCTGACGGCGTAGAGAATGATACATCTGCGTAATTTGGCCCTCATCTAACCTCATCGAGACTACCTCATCCATGAGGTAAAAACGTTCGCCTTTCTTAACATCACGTAGTCAAAGCTTCTCACCCGGTGAGAAGCTTTGACTACGTGATGTTAAGAAAGGCGAACGTTTTTACCTCATGGATGAAAACAGATGAAAAGAAGCCAGATTCCCTGAGGTCCTCCCCACCCCGTTTTGTTTCCCTTCTCATCTTTCAAACTGACAAATGTGTTTCCTGGCAACCTAATGTGAAGTCAGTGACAGTAGATTTCTTTCTTATTGATCCGAACGGCGTTAAGAGTCCGCTTCTTTTCATTCGTCTAATATTTTGGTAGGAACGGTCCAGAAGATCCAAGCAGACGAGTAGGGGGAAACCGGCGGTGGTCACCATTAGGCCGATTCAACCACAACCTTCCGATATAATCCAATTATTAGTGAGATAAGCGCTCCTGTCCAAAATATCTACTTGCTAAAACGTCCATAGAATAAGACACCCGTCCCATTCCTTGCAAAACACTTTGATCATGATGGCACATCTGCTGTCTAAATGTTCTAAAGCAGTGAGGAGAATTCCAAAAAACACCAGAATGAACATGGCCTCCTTGATAGGATCCACACTATAGCAGGTGAGTGAAATTTCCAGTAAAGTGCAAAGCGCAACAGGACAAAAGTCACCGGATAGTAACCAAGAAGACAAGCTTTCCTGGCTTCTGCGTGATAAGAAAGAAAACAAAAACGGACCGTATGTTAAAAAACGTAGAAGAAACAGCCTATTACCACAGCCAAATAACCTAAAGTCTCTAATTCCTTGGACGCACTTCTGTTTACAGACAAAGCCATTGCCCTTCGTGGGCCAAATTCCCTACTAAATTAAACCTACACGAGGAAGCCGATGGAAACTCTGATCCCCTTAACTGCAGGTTGGTTTTAGCGACTTGGACTGGCGGGGTTTTTTGTTGTCCTTGTCCGTATGGTCAAACCCCGGATGCTTGTACATGGTTATCAGTCACTCGCTGACCATAAATCATATGAAGAAAATTAAAGAGCAAAACAAAGTCTTAATGAGAAGAAAACCAGGTCGGCATTAAATCTGTTTCAGGTTCTCGTCTGTTCTGAGTTTCCTCGGGTAAACGGCCGTCCGGAAAATAATTCAGTTAATCGGGAATCATACCACGTCAATTTGGAATATAAATACTGACCTTGTTTGAAAAACAGTACGAGAGAACATTACTTTAAGAAAACAAAACTGTAACCTAAGCATAATTGAGAAAGTACCTAGTGTTCGAAATGCTTTTTATCAAGAAAATCAAGCCCAATTTAAAAATCCAGACGGACTCCATGCGTGCTAAACGTTTTGTTTAACTTGTAACTTTTTCTTAGGTTGCATCGTTTTAACTTTCTATTGTTCTTTTTGATGTTTATAGAGTTTAACATATAAATTATTTTTCACTTGATAATGACGTTAAGCTAGCGTGGAAACGTCGTCGTGTTTTAGCTTTTTTTAAATATTAAAATTATTTAATACATTTACTAATATTTATTACTTATATTGCGCTTTTTCTGTGAAGATAATCAAAAGCGCATTACAGTTAAAAAGTTATACAAAACTAATCTTAAGAATTAAAACCTAAAATCTTATCATAAATATAAAATTGAGCTTAAATCTCAAAAAATGCGTTCGAGAATATATAAGTCTTAACCAAACGCTTGAGGGGCTGCAACCATAAACGCGCGAACCCCCATATTGGAAAAAATATGTATAGTTACTCAAGCTACGACCTTGTTATCCCCGTTTTATTATCAAATGCTGCGGATTAGCAAGTTAAGACACAACTTTGTGTAAAGTTTGAAAAACATGTTATTAAAAGATTCAAAGCTCCATTAAATTTTCAAAACATTCAAGTTTTCCCTCACCTTGTCCTCAGCGTGTTTTTATGACCATAACTTGCTTTATTGTTTACAAATGATTGGCTCCTTGTTTGATACCATTGTCATATATCAAGGGCGTAGCGAGGGGAGTCCTGGGGTACCCGTGACCCCCCCTTTTAAGCCTTTTTTAAGCAAACAACCTACAATATTCAGGTGGCAATCTGGTATCTGGTAAGTACCCTCTGTTTGACACAGTATGACCCCCCCCCCCCCCCCCTCCCTTTTGAAAAATCCTAGCTACGCCCCTGTATATAGTACTAATTCAACTGATTAAGAATGGTAGTATTGATCCGTCAAAGTATAAATGCTAAAAGTGCTCGGTGGAAACGGTTATAATTAAATGGGGCAATGTTATATGACTTAACGTAGGTGTGATTATAATTTTGTATGGCCCTATTCTCCCAAAGGAGAGAAGGGATTAAGTCAAGTAAGTCAGGTATCATTTTTTTTTTTTATCTTTTCGCCTTGAAATCATACAAAGTCCGAATATATTTCCTCCAGATCGTCTTCGGCTGAGGTTTAATTGTTTAATTGTGGGTTAAGAGCGGGTCCCAGAACTCAGAAGGCATCGGCGGATAAGCCGGGTGTGCTCGAAATTTCACAGGAACCACAAAGAGCCCATCGAAGGTGCAACGACTTTTCCATCCACTCAATCAGTTAGTGAATTCATGAAGATTCAACTGCTAGTTTGTAAAACATGAAGCAAGTCTATGCAGCCTGCGTGGCAGGCGTAGAAAAGGGGAGTGGGGAGGGGAGGGAAAAAGGGAGAGGAGAGAGGGAACTCTCTCCTCTTCCCAATCCCCCTCTTCCTCCTTAAACAAAACAGCTTTATTTTCAGAATTTGCACAAAAAAAGATTGGCTGACTCGCAGGTAGCTAGGGCTAGTCTAAGCGGGCCAGACAGTAACTAAAGGATAAAAATCTATGTGCATACCTGCATATTTTATAGCCTGCTATTTTGACATTGTTGGGCAAAAACCTAAGACAACTCTATACACCATTTTACTAATGATCAGTTCCTGGTGAATTGTGGGTAGATCAGTCCTTTGTGGGGGCAAACGGCCATTTTAGGACGTAATTTTTAAATTAAAAAATATTTAATTGTAATTATGACCGTTTGCCCCCACAAAGGACTGGATCTACCCACAATTCACCAGGAGCTGATCATGAGCAAAATGGTCGTCATTGATCTGAGACACTGGTGATGTTTTCTCAGAGAATTGCAGCCTGCATTGTATGCGCTATTTTATAGTGATACTTAAAATTTCTGCAGCGGAGTAAGATTTTTTGACAATAGAAAAATTGTGGGGACAATAATTATTATTGTTTACAAACACTTACTAAGGTTTACGTTCGTGTTTTAGTTTATGTATGTGATGTTATTATTTTGAGTTTAGGATTCATGTTGTATACTGAATGGAAGCCACTAATAAATAAATATATAAATATGATTTATTGAATAAATGTTTGAAAGAAAATTTGCCCTGAGCGGGATTTCAACCCACGTAATTTTCCCGGGATACCAAGTCTTCGATCACGTAAATCACATCTTCGATTGCCGTGTTGCCACCATGGTTGTCCTGATGGTGTAGTGGTCATCATACCGACTAGTATACGGGGGGACGTGGGTTCAAATCCCGCTCATGGCAAATTTTCTTTCAAACATTTATTCAATTATATATATATATATACATTTATCACCTTGAAAGATCACAAACCCGCATTCAAAGACCACCCGACGTGCCGCCTTATCAACCCTTCCAAGTCTGAAATCGGCAAAGTTAGCAAGCATATCCTTGATGAAATAAACGCCGCCGTCATCCGCAGCACGCAAATCAACCAGTGGAAGAACACTTCCAGCGTCTTATCATGGTTCAACAGCTTACAGAATAAAGAGTCACTCTCATTCATATGTTTCGACGTATGTGACTTCTATCCTTCAATCAATGAGAAGTTGCTTTCAAAAGCTCTCGACTTTGCCAGTATGTACCGACCCATCAGTAGGCAGGAGCGCGACATCATCTTACACGCAAAACGCCCGCTGTTGTTCAGCAATGATTCACCATGGGAGAAAAAATCTTCAAATGATCTTTTCGAATTTACCATGGGTTCTTTCGACAGTGCTGAAACGTGCGAATTAGTCGGCTGCTACCTGTTATCCCTTCTCACCGAAAAGTATGGCCATAACATCGGCTTATACCGCGACGACGGTCTTGCGGCCTTTGACAAAACACCACAAGAAATTGAAAAGATCAAAAAGGAACTGTGCAAAATCTTCCGTGAAAATGACTTAAAGATAACGATAGAGGCAAACAAAACCATTGTCAATTTCCTAGACGTCACGCTTGACCTGCAAACTGGCAAACACTATCCATTTACAAAGGAAGGTAACGTCCCATTGTACGTACATAAGAAATCCAATCATCCACCCTCCATCCTAAAAAACATCCCGGATTCCATCAACAAGCGGCTTTCAGAAATATCTTCAGACCGAGAATGCTTTGACAACGCCAAAACCGTGTATCAAGAAGCTCTCAATAAAAGCGGATACAATTACAACCTGTCTTACAAAGAGTCGCACAACGAGACGCAGCGATCACGGAGAAACCGTCCAAGAAACATTCTTTGGTACAACCCGCCTTACAGCAAGAATGTCAAAACGAACGTTGGAAAGTGCTTCCTTTCTCTCATTGATCAGCACTTTCCTAAATCAAATCCACTTCATCAAATTTTCAACCGGAACACACTTAAATTAAGCTATAGCTGCATGAGTAACATCAAAACCATTATTTCTAACCACAAGAAAGCTCAAATTAATAAATCTGATCCAACCAATGACAGCAATTGTAACTGCGGGAATTCAAGCACGTGCCCCATGGACGGAAAATGCAACGACCAAAACATCATTTACCAAGCTGAGGTCACGACATCAACCTCAAGACAGACATACATTGGACTTTGTGACACAACGTTCAAGTTAAGATACAGAAACCATGTATGCTCATTTAGGAACGAGCGGTATAAACACGCAACCGAGTTAAGTAAATATATTTGGAACCTAAAGGATAAGAATATTACCTACAACATCAAATGGCGTAAGCTAAAACAGGCCCGGTCATATTCAAATGTAAACAAGCGTTGCAATTTGTGTTTATGGGAAAAATACTTTATTATATGTAAACCCGAAATGTCAACACTAAACAATAGAAGCGAACTGGTATCTACGTGTAGACATTCCAAGAAATTCCTCTTAAAGACAGTGCTCGCTTAGATTAACCAATCATATCCGTCTACGTGTCACGCCGCTAGGCACTGTTCTGTATTTTCAAATTTTCAAATTTTGTATATATTCTTATGTATCCGTTATTTTTGGCAGTTGCCTGATGATTGCTTCGCAAGAAGCATGAAACTCTGAGTAGCAATAAATGTCTTCGACCATTTATCCAACTCTGAAAGTATACATATTGCTCTAGTTTATCTATTGAGCACTTTAATAGCTGATGAAGACTTCAATTCATTACCTTTCTATATATATATATATATATATATATATATATATATATTGATTATAATATATATATAATCAATATATTGGTATTATATATATATATATATATATATATATATATATATATATATATATATATATATATATATAATCAATAAAAAATGGAAAAAAAGTTTTACATTAGTGTTGATTTGTTAAATTTTAGTGATTTGCTCTTGGATAGCCCGTCCCTGGCTCGCCCCAAAGAGGCCTGGGACCAGCTAGACATTGGAATGTTGGTATCCTTGTTTTCCATAAGCTTCCGCCTTCTTCGATAGTACAGATATTTCGGGGAGAGAGTCGTAGATCCAAGAAGGCGCAGATCCACATATGAAGGTAACTTTCTTTTGATGTAGGTGTCTTTCGAGTGGTGCGATTGTAGTTAAACAAGAAATACGTTTTCAAGTATCACATCTAAAGTCGAAAATTTTAATGAGCTTTCATGCCTTGCATTTATGTTGTGCTTTTGTATCTTATGTCGGTTTGGAATTTGCTCTTGCTTGCTAACTTCTAGTAACCAATCACTGATTACATTATTGCATCCAGATTTCACTAACCCAGGCCCAAAATTGTCTGTGTATGAGATCTGGAGACTGCCGTTTGCAGACCAGAAACTGGCTGCTCACTGCAGACTGACTGCAGCTAACCGCTAAGATCGAATTGAATTAAAGTAAGCTTAGATCATTTTCAGACCCTAGGACTTAATTACAATTTGATGGAGCTGAATCTAGTCCATACACTATCAAATTGGCTGGTAAAATAATTGTAAATAGTAACCCTAATGCAGTGATACATGTGTCTTTCTTGCTCCTTGATGGGGACTAGCTAACTTTATCACACATTTTTGGTGTACGTACTTGCTTATAGGGAAATAATTAAGCTTAATATTTTACGGTGCAATGCAGCTGGATGCTACTCCATTGCAGGCTTGTTGATTAACTTTCACATATTGCTTGTACATCAATAATTGAAATGCTGCACAATCCAAGAAATTGTACATGTTTGTGATGTTACGTTAATTACTTAGCATGATACAAATTTCAAAAAAACTATATATTAATTCACACTGCTGTTTAGTATCATGGCGACAGTTAACCGCATTGACTATATTACATGTAGCATCGTTTTCTTTGTGGAAAAATTAAAAGCTCTTTCAGGCCTCTTTCCTTTGTTTTCCCCTACCAGCCTGCTCTGTGCAGCATATTTTCTGCTCTCTCCAGTCTCATAATAATATTATAAATAAATAAATAATTACTTAATTATCCTCTCCCCGTCGGGGCTTTTCAGGGATAATGATACGAATACAAATTATGAAACAAATAATTCAAATAAACAGAACATGATAAGAATCCCAACTGGCTGGAGGCAAACCAGTTGGCTATTTACAAGGATGACCGAGAAGTTGAACCAGGGACTTCCCAGAACAACACCAGTTAGCGGCCAGAGTGGATTTGAACCCAGGGCAACCGCATTGAAAGCCAGCGCCCTAACTGCTCGGCCATCCTGCCGATCCTCCACTCTAGTTCATAGAATCAAAGGTTCCTGCGAGCTAGCTCATGGATGCATCTTGCTATACTAATTGCGACCTGCATTTGACATGTAATGCAACCTCTTTCCCAGAGTCTATCAAACTTATTATTGTGACGGGTGTATTCTCGCCCTTGATGCAACCTTCCATTAAAGAGAGCATTGTGTGACACCCAGAAAAGCGTATGGCCTCAAGAAATCTGCAACTATGTTACAGCATTGTAACTGTTTTTTACCACAATTTTCAATTACTTTCAAAAATAATTTTTATTACTGATTGTTTATTTAAGTCAAAGGATATAGACTTTCTGAACAGGATTGGTGTTTTGGCAGCTAGATTTCAGAATACCACGGCCCTTTCATTTTACATACCATTGAAGCTATTTCAGACATTTCAGAAATTTGCAATCTCGTCTTCCGTAAGAATCCAATAAATGCCTGTCTCAGTTTAAGCAGTAAAATCGATCATATTTTTCCCCTAAAGCAAATGTGTTTCAGGTCTAAATACAGGGTTTTTTTGATAGAGAAGCTATGCTGGTCACTTTTTTTATGTTTAATTCACTGCAGTGAATGTATGTTGTGAATCAAACATAAGATCTAAGCTTTAACCTGATATGCAACCACATGCAGTACTCATCACGCGATGGGGGATTCAATTCATTGCTGAATGTTCCCATCCTTTGCTCAAACGAATTAGTTGCTTTTGGTTCTTGTTTAAAGCTCCTGAGGATAGGGAATTTCTTATTTCCTTCCTTACGGTTGCTGGAAATTTATTTCCAAACACTCGGTGGTGAAAGCATGCCTAGTTTTGTTACATAAACATATGCTTTTGGCATTGTTTTCTTTCTGTTCTCTTGTCTTGAACTCCAACCATGCCCTAGCTTCAGTGCTAGTGATATCATTACTTTTGATCATTGCTTTGATCATTAAGATATTGATTCCTCTCTGCTTTTTTGTCCGGGTGAAAAGAAAAATCATCGATAGGAACAGCAATTTCATTCTCAACCAATGGTATATCATCACTTTTAAGATACCAGCGTGCAAATGTTGTTGATTTCCATCCTCAGTTATTGCAGCTTCTGTACTTAATCGTATTAGCTTTCCACTTTCCAACTCCACAAAAGTATATTCAAAAGGATGGGTTGAAAAATCATCCGCTTTTCAATCTTCACATGCTCTGATCGGTGCCATTCATATTCACTTCATGATACATAAACAGTCGAGCAAGAATCTATGCATTTCTACTACCCCCTGAAACTTGTAAACCTTGAGCAAAGAGGACTCCGGGGACAAATACAATACTTACCAGGTGAGGGACAGAAGAAATGTTTCATCCAAGTTTAATGAATAAATTAATCAGAATCGAGTGAGTGAGTGAGTGAGTGAGTGAGTGGATGAGTGACATCAAGTGCCTCCTATACGTCATGGCATGACTATGTCATCCATGAGCTAAAAAGGAGACCTGATTGCAGGTGAGAGAGGCCTGCCATGACTATCAGCTTAGGTAATATTATTGTATATTTTTAATTAATTGCAGCTTTATCCACTGACTCATCCCCACTCCCTGGGGTCAGATCTAGCTAGTAACAGTAACACTTTGGGGCATGATATTCCCCATAATTCACTGAATGGCAGTACGTTTATTTTTATTGTTAAGTTTATTTTCAATCAATAGACCTCTTTAGCTTATATGTTTTGTTTTCCCAATGTAGGTCATATGATGTTACCCTAGAGAACTGATTCTTTGAAATTTTGCCTTATTCATGTGCATATGTATGCATACTTTATGAAAAGACAAAAGGCAAATCTCCTTGGCAAGATCTGACATGGTCTACATTGGAAAACAAAATCTACAAGCTGAAAAGGTCTATTGCAGCTTTATCCACTCATTCATCTCTAGTCCCTGCATATGGGGTCAGAGCTAGCTTCTAGCAGTTACACTTTGGGGCATGATATTTCACCATAATTCATTGAATGGCAGTGTGTTTATTTTTATTGTTTATTTTCAATCAGTTGCAGCTCTATCCACTGATTCATCTCTTAAGTCCCTAGGGTTAGATCTAGCTACCAGCAGTTACACTTTGGGGCATGATATCAGTTCCCCATAATTCATTGAATTGCAGTGCATTTATTTTTTATTGTTTATTTTCAAATAATTGCAGCTTTATCCACTGATTCATCTCTAGTCCCTGGGGTCAGATCTAGCAACTAGCAATTACACTTTGGGGCATGATTAATTTCACCATAATCCATTGAATGGCTGTGTGTTTATTTTTATTGTTTCTTTTCAGTCAATTGCAGCTTTATCCACTCATTCATCTCTTGTTGCTGGGGTCAGATCTAGCTACTAACAGTTACACTTTGGGGCATGATATTTCCCTAAAATTCATTGAATGGCAGTGTGTTTATTTTTATTGTTTATTTTCAATTAATTGCAGCTTTATCCACTGATTCACCTCAAGTCGCTGGGATCAGATCTACAATGCTACTGGCAGTTCTTCCTTGGGGTATGATATTTCCCCATAATTCATTGAATGGCAGTGTGTTTATTTTTATTGTTTATTTTCAATTAATTGCAGCTTTATCCACTCATTCATCCCTAGTCGATGGGATCAGATCTACTAACAGTTACACTTTGGGGCATGATATTACCCCATAAAAATTGATGAGGGTGATTACTGAAGATTCTCACAAAAGAACTTTGAAAACACCCTTGTTACACTTATGTTGTGGTTTTCTCTACCCTCCCCTCCCCCCTCCAGCAGTAAGTTCTATTAATGTGGTTCCAAGGTGAAGCACGTTTCTTTCCTATACTCCACCCATCCATGACCACAGTGAGGAGAAAACGTGGTAGTAAAGGTCACTGGAAAACGCCTCCCATTTTACAAGGAAAGAATGAGATCACCCGTTCTTCTAAAGTTTCAATCTCTCTTTTGCAGACTGCAATGAAATATTATTTCTTAATTGGCGGTCAATTTGTTCATCGTTATTTTCCAGAATTGACAATGTTAGACCTTCCGTAGATCAACTAATTTAGACAAGTGACTGTGGGGTCGATTTTGACTTTTTTTTTAACCTGCATTCAGATTAAGTTTGACCTGAAATTTTCCCACCTACTATCAGGATAGAATTTGTGATTCATACAAGTGTCTCCCAAAATGACAGTTTATTCACAAATGTGTGCATTTTTCAGTTATAGGAGTTGAACTCTCAACCCTGAAAATCCAGTTTATGGTGGTCTAGACACATGTTTGACTATGGCGTCATCTTCCTATGAATATCAAGACAATGACCAAGAGTATGGATCTAGCAAAGTAAAAATTACCATTTTGGCCTCTGAATGGGGATCAAGCAAGGGAGGACTTTCCACAATAAACAGAGAATTAGCCATTCAGTTGGCGAAGTCTTCCAGAGTGGAAATCACTTTCTTTGTACCGCATTGCAATGATGACGATGAGAAAGAAGCCCTCTGCCATAATGTACACGTTCTTAAGGCAGCACGACTGGCAGGTTATGAGGAACTGGAATGGCTTAGCTCTCCACCAAAAGATCTGCAAATTGACATAATCGTTGGTCATGGGGTGAAACTCGGTCGCCAGGCACAAATCATCAGAAACTTTCACAAGTGCAAGTGGTTTCAAGTCATACACACTGATCCAGAGGAACTGGGGATGTACAAATCTTATCCGAATCCTATTTCAACTGGCGAACAGAAGCACAGTGTCGAAGTAGAGCTGTGCGAACTCGCTGACTTTGTTGTAGGAGTTGGTCCAAAGTTGAGTGAAGCCTTTCGCGCGTATCTTCGTTGGTGTAAAAAAGATCAGAGGATCTTCGACCTTACTCCTGGGCTGTTTGAAGAATTCACGAGTGTTAAACAGGCCCCCGAAGAAAGAAAACATCGTAGTGTTTTGGTGTTTGGCCGCGGAGATGCAGAGGATTTTGAATTAAAAGGTTTCGACATAGCAGGAAGAGCTGTTGCGTCACTACCTGACTCCCATCTTGTATTCTATGGAGCACCCGATGGAAAACTCGGGGAAGTTGCGCAACGTTTTCTTGACTGTGATGTACCTGCGAATCGCTTGAGGGTTAGAAGCTATGGCAAGAGCCGAGAAAGTTTGAAGCGATTATTTTACGAAGTGGATCTTGTTCTAATGCCCTCTAGAACAGAGGGCTTCGGGTTGACTGGTCTTGAGGCACTTTCAGCTGGTCTACCTGTGCTGGTGAGCAAAAATTCTGGGTTTGGAGAAGCTTTAACCAAAGTACCATTTGGTTCGTCATTTGTGATCGACTCAGAAGACCCCAAGATTTGGGCTGCAGCCATCAAGAAAATCTGGGAGAAAGACAGACGGAATCGACTGGAGGAGGCTGAAGCTTTGCGCACCTCCTATGACAGGAAATACAGCTGGACTAAACAAAGCGATGCCCTTCTGCTTAAGATGATCAACCTTGTTCGTGGTAAGTCAGAATTGGTTTGCACGCATTTTCAGTGCAGAATTTAAGTGTACATAAAGTGTTTTTTAAAGTTGCCCGTCTCCTGTCATTTGTCTCTTGTCCTCAACAGACTGCTAGTAGTCATGCCTTTCTGAATAGTCGCGCAGGCGCGCGAAAAATTCGAAACGTGAAGTGAACTCCATTCTCACCGCGATGTTGATGACTTACGATCCTGATTATTGAGAAAAGGACTACTCGCAGTCTATGTCCTTGGTGTCTGGCGTTTGTGTCACGAAGTCGCCCGTCTCAATAGACGCGTCTCGTTCCCACGTTTCGTTACAACGATTGGTTACATGAACCTTTTTAGTGCCTTATATCACATGTATGGTTCAACCTATAGAGAGTCTTCGCTCACGTGACCAGCAGCCATCTTGGTTGACTAAAAAAAATAAAGAATTTGATAAAAACGGAATTCAATTTCCACGAGAATCTTTTTCTTCTTCAACATGGCCGCCGTTTTTTTGTTTTCTCCTACAACATGGGCGCTGTAGCGGCAAGTGAACACACTTTATATGCAGATAAAATTGACTCTTTAAAAACAGGAATACCCAGGTATGGGGAGGGAAAATGCGATAATCCGGCGGGAAGGGGTGAGAAGCCTGAGAAGCAAAAACGTTAACATGCATAAACGACTTCGGGGGAGTGTAAAATTTAATTGGAAAAGACTTTGTGATATGTTGCCCGTTCTAGGAAGAAAGGGCTACGTTGCTGTTTGCTTTTATTGTAAAAAAAAAAAAAAAGGCCTCCGATGGATTAATCATTCATTGCATATTTAAAAGAATGAATTTTTGGGTGATTTCTGATTGACGTGCCATGGTGCCTTATTGTTTGCCTAATTCTGAATTTCTTTTTGAAAAGCCTTTCTTCGCGTGAAAATTGGTTGTGAGGCTATGAAAGGACCTGGTGCACAGAAAACAGCTACAGGAATGGTAGTAAAGCCACAGGAACCTCACCCGTCGGTCCAGGGTGACGCAGCAGTACCACCAAACATGTCAAACCAACCGGAAGAAGCACATCCGTCGTCAGGTATCAGAAATAGAAGCATTCCTTCTGTAAATGAACTTTTCCGAAAAATAGCGGACAAGTACTTTGAAGAGCTCAATCCGTCAAAACCGGAGGAGTTCAATGGTTATCTACAGTACTTGAAAGAGGTGCGCAAAGTGCTGTTTGTTGGAGTTGAAACAGGAAGTTTGATATTAACGGTGGAAATTAGGTCTGTGAAAATCCTTGAAGACCTGTGGCGAGACTTTCGCACAGGTCATCTCAATGATATGGCTCAGAAATTCCTGGTGACAGAGGACGTCCTGCAGCAATTTGGCCTGACCGAGGTGAGACTGACGACAACCATCGCTGTTGACGAGTATTTAGCTTGTCTGGATTTCCTTAAACGTGAGTGTGGTTGGAATTAATATAATAATAACAATGACGAAGATGATGGCTACTTTAAGCATCGTTGCATACGTAACTGTGATGGTCTTTGACATCTTCAGATATATCCTTCGCATGTACTTCGAATGCATAAAATTTCTTATTTTTGTGTTTCTTGGGTATATGATTATTTAGAACCCTCAAAGTATCAAGTACCCCGCCGCAATGTCAGTTAACTTAGTTGGTCGAGCAATACACGGGTGTTGCAGTCGTAACATCTACCAATCCCTTCCAAGTCGATATTTTTCCAGGTTTTATCTGAGTTGCGCACATAATTGTTATGTTAAAAGAGGTTAATGACGATGAAGATGGCGATGGCGATGGCGATGGCGATGGCGATGGCGATGGCGATGACTGTGGTGGTGACGGTGACGATGATGATGATGATGATGATGATTTCAGTCATGATAGTGATGACCGTGGTGATATCTTTGAACTATAAACGATCGAAATCGGTTCGTTATCGACCCTCAGTTTCTCTGAATAATAGTTGATTCGGGCTGAATTCTCTTTAGTTATCAATTTGCGACAGCCAATCTCTACGTCGTAATCTAATTGTTGAATGGAATTTCTCTCAGTGTTATATTGAAATTAATTGAAAGCAGGCCTTGTATTTTCTTCAAGAAATTTCCCTCTTAAAATAACCCACTGGTCATTTTGATTCTACAGAGCCTACAGAAGCCCTGAAAATCTAGGGCACGAGATAGGATGGCGCGCACAAGGAAGCAGACGCACGAGTCAAGAGAGGAAAGGCGTTTCTTCTTTTCGCTTTGCTTGTTTCTCTTTTCGAACGCGTCCCTCTGAACCAAGTCCCTTGTTATTCCAGCGCCTGTCACGCAGAATAGTTTGAATCGGGTTGTAACTTGCATAGGTACTCCAAAATCAGTAACTCTAACCTGCCCTGGCCTAACATAACATAACCTGACCTAATCCAACCCTCGGATTAACGTTAGGGTTAAGGTTAGGGCTAGATTAGGTTAAGGTTATACAGATTCAGGTACGATAGGCTCCAGTGTCCCAACCGACACCTGATTCTGGAGTATCCATTCTAGTTATTACCCGGGCTGCGCGCGTCTCGCGCGGCGCCCGGGTCTTAAACTACCGACGGTTCTTCTTTTTCGTCGTCGAGTATCATCCACAAATGGCACTTCCGGCGTTTCTGCGCAAGCGCTAACTATTTTTAACAACAGTGATGCGTGTTGTCACGTATGGGAAAATGTCGATTCATCTTGTGGCTTTTGAAGTCTGAACAAACAATATGTTAAGAGAAGTGTCTATGCGAATGTTTGGAAGTTCAACGGCGAGAAGAAAGTTTTTAACATAAGTAAACTTAGCGGCAGATGGACTGCCGTGTTTCCCCGTGTCTGCTTCAGTAGACAGCGAGTAGTCTCTAATTTTGGCGACGGATTGTGGGGGCACGTGCGCGCGCGAAGTTGCGAGGAGACGCGACGCGAGGGGAGCGCCAAAAATTAGAGACTACAGACAAAGGGAGTTTGACCTTTCACGGCCGAGTGATTCGAGTGTAAATCTCATATCAACAGCAAGAATGATGCCTGTTGTCACGTATCGGAAAACGTCGATTCACCTTGTGTTTTTGAAGTCTGAACAACTAATATGTTAAGACAAGTGTCTATACGAATGTTTGCAAGTTCAACAGCGAGAAGAAAGCTTTTAACATGACCAAAATTTAACTCCAGATGGACTGCCGTGTTCCCGTATCCGCTCCATTGAGATGTACATTTTGTTGAATAACTCAAGTACGGGATATCACACACCCCTGAGACAGGTAGTTTATTTACTATTTTGCCACAATATCTCAATTTCTGGACTTTAATTTTTGAATGATAAGCGATTATATTTTACAAATGTACTAGCGTCCCTTGAAACTGTCCAGAAACGTTCCTTTCTTGTGTTTCAAATGACCCTGGATTGACGTATTTGTAAACAGTTTCACTCTGCTAATTAATTTTCTACTCACATTTCACCGAGACTCCATTCACATTTATGCGAAAAAATCCAACATCGTTCGATAAGCGTTTCCTTTCTCAAACAATTATCCATCGAAGCGAAAACAAGTGTGCTTAGTTTTTTTTTTTTTTTGGAATCAATACACTATTTTTATCATCTTGCATAACGATAAACCTCTGTAGCCTAAAGGTCATTGTTCCTGCCTGTGACGCAGCTAACCCGGGTTCGATGTCCTTTAGTGGTATATATCACGGGCTTTATTTTTTCTGTTTCTCTTTTTCTTGTTCTTTTGGAAATATTTTTTACAAGTGTTATAATTATTGTGCTCAATGGTTGAGCTGTATTTTAGAGGAATATATGTTGATAGGGGTCTAAAGAAATAGACTCCAACACAAGCTAAACACAATGCGTCCGATGTAAGAAAGACAGACTTCCCTCTATTCTTTTGTTTAGCACTAAGTTAGGGATACAATACTGTTTTTTGCAAGCCCGAGTATAGGCTAATTGTAGCCTCTTGTTACCATTGAAATCGTGGCTTCATTGAGCACAGGGTGCCCAAGCCCTAATTGTGTGATAACAAAAATGATAAGGATTTGTATGGAAAAAAGTTTTCTTTTGTGTAAACAATGGATGAATTATAGTGATCGGTGAGAAAGAACACGATCACTAACTCGTTGGTTCGTAAACATTAAATTAATATTATCGGAATTTTTTCATACCTCAGTCAAACGACATTAAGAAAGGCTTGTCCGGAACCCGGGTTTACTCGGTCTCACATAACAAGTTAATACTTGAATGTGGGAGTCGTGCATCGTCTGTGACACCAACTAAAAGCCTCTCCAACAGATATGGCTCCCCAAAATTGAATTACGATCGACTTGAACTACATTCTAACCAACTAGATCGATCCGAGTATGGGCGACCTGTAGCCTCTTGTTACGCAGTGATTACATGCCCGTCTAATTTGGCCAACCTACTCTACCAAATGACTTATCTCGCTAACTGGGGACTGTTTATCATGATTTTTTGTCATAAACTGTAGACTGAGGCTAAATTACTAAGAATAAGCGAAAGAAAAAGTGAAGACATGAAAGTTGTTTTATCAGCGACAATTCAAATTCATCATATTTCATATAATTTTATTCATTCTAATAAGTAAAACTGATAAAGTTGTTCAAATTCATACACTATGTCTTTAGGTCCTTGCGTCCTTGATCTCAAGCCCCAATTTTTTCCGTTCTTCAGTGCTCTTGTTAAGTGATTGCAAAGATGATGAGCAATAGTGTACTTCGCAGTCTTCAAATAGAAGTATGCCGAGTTATGAACTAAACTAGCAGTTTCCATTGGAAAGTGAAGTGCTGCGGGTTAAGCACATGCAGAGGAACGGTGGTAAAAGGCGATGTTGTGAACTGCATGTACTTTAGAGGAGCTTAGATGCTCTTAAATGGTAAACAGATGAGTGATTTGATTGACTTTTTATCGCCTAATGTAGTAAGGCTGGGGTGACTATGGAGGTCCAGTGAAATGCTATGTTTCGTACGTTTTTAATTTAGCTTGTGTTTTAAACTAAAATGTTGGCACAATCGCCCGTTTTTCTGCTGTACTGATCACGCTACTGCTGCTTTGTCACATAAAGGATCGGCGTGTCGTCTCATTACTTCCGGTACGCCGACGCGATAGTCGGAAATTGCCTGGTGATATATTCAACAGTCGAATAAACTGCGATCAGGCATCTTTTACATTTTGGCTTTGCTTGACACACTTTCGTTGCGTACGTTAGGTGATAAAAGTGAAAATAATATTTTAGAATATTATAGAACTAATTTCTGCCACGGTAGCCGAGTCAGCAGGGCTCGAGACTAACGGTAGCCAACTAGCCACAGACTAGTAAAAATTACGTTTTGGCTAGTGGACTTTGCACTTCACTAGCCATTTTGGCTAGTGAAAAGTTCTAAGCACTGGAGGACCAGAGGGAAACCAAATGAAAATTGATTTCAATGTATCACAAAAGGAAATTGAATCGTGCAAGCGAAAAAATTATTGACTTTTTCGTTTTTCGTTTTTGAATTTATGCCGTCACAACAAACAAAAATGTGATAACCCTTCAAGGCGTGTAAATTTGATTGAAACTTCAGAATACTGTCTTATAAATGCTGAATCTCACTATTAAATAGAGCTTATTATGTGCCATTTATTGGTAATTTATTTCTTTGAAGGCAAGGTTTCAAAAGTGTTTCTCTTTTCATCACGCGCCGGTTGTGACAAACAGAGACGGCTGAAATGGCAAAATACTCTGTCAGAAAGCGCATTTCTGTTAATAGTGTTTCCAGAGCATTACCATTACATGGTGAAACTTGATAAATAATTGATGTGATTCAAATAATTTGTCTTCGTTCAAGTGAGTTCTTTTATTTCAATCCATTAAAATTCAAATCACATTTTGCATCCAAAAGAGCAATTTCAAAGTTTCAAAGTTCAGTTCAATTGCTATGTTAAATTTATATCACGGTGTCTCTTCATAGTATTTTAAAGAATCAATTCACGGTGGAAAAAGACTTACTTTTATTATAATACTTTCAAATGTCAAACAGAATTAGTTACAAAAAGCTGATAACTTGCATGTCAGTATTGTGGTTGAAAAAGAAAGTACCTAGCTGAAACTGCTTGACAGGATTAATGTCTGGCAAAGAAGTCTGGCTAGTGAAAATTTTGTTTTGGTTAGTGAATCAAACCTCTCTCTAGCCACTGGGCTAGTAAGCTGAAAATTTAGCCTCGGGCCCTGCTAGTGGCAGCGTTTACGTAGATTATTAAGAAATTTCTTCGGTAATCTACTTCCATTCTGTTGCTTTGTATTGCTCGTGTAAATGTTTTTACGAACAATTACAAAATGTATCAAGAAACGTTTGTTCCGTTACTATGCTGTTGAAAAGTATAACATTTCAATAGCGAGATATGTTTACAATTTCGGTGCAAAATAAATCAGCCTCGGAGTTATGTTTTTTATTTTAATTCCCAATAAATAATATCGAATTTATTTTACCGTAGGACTTCCAGGAATTGGTTGAAATATTCCGAGAAACATATCGGCGTTATCGGCTGCAGTTCCAATCTTGTCATCTTACCTTGCTTTCAAACTCTTCGCGTTCGGAAAAACGTGGCTTGGGAAACGAAACTGGATTTCTCCGCCATAAATTCTTCACGTCACATCCCGTAGTCACGTCGTTTGGGCATTCCTTTTGATTTCAGCGCCAAAATCATGTGTTTTCTCTCTGAATGAATGGACTGTGAGTGGAATTAAGGGCCTCCATTTGAGGGCCACGAGATCGAGGCAAAAGAGGTTATTTACATCTTGTGGAATCTCAAACGCCTCTCCCGCAACCCAGGCTGATCACGTAAGGAGCCTGGAATAGTCTAGGCTTCGCAGCAATAAAGAAGTTGTCTACCTATGTGTGGCCTGAGATACAGAGACTGTATGGCGTGAAGAGTTCTTGTGCTACAGAATAGAAGTTATCAAGGACATCGCGTGCTAAAAGTGCCTTTAGACTATTTGCCTATTACAAATGCCGCAATCAGTAGAATACTTGGCAATCCCTTTTACAGTAATTATGTTTCTAAGGATTCTTTTTCATTTATTTTTTTTGACAGATCTCATTCGAGTGCGATTGGATTGTGAGACTATCACAGGACCTGGCATACAGGGAGGAGCCACAGGGACCGTAGTAACCTCTCCCAGACCCGACGAAGTTGTCCAGGGCTCTACAGCATCCAACACCTTAAATCATCAACAAGGGGTAGACATGACGGCTTTGACGAGACAAAAAGTAAGAAGTGGATGCATGCTATCTGGAACACAAGTTTTGCATTTCATTGAGCACAAGTACTTTCAAACAGCCGACCCGGTTAATCCAGAGGAGAGGAACGCCTTCCTCAAGTATTTGACAGGGGTGGGAAAATTGCTGTTCACCATGGCTGAGGAAGGCGGCTTAATTGTCACCTTGGAATGCAGATCTCTGCTTATCGTCGATCAACTCTGGGAAGACTACTTCACAGGCCGCTTAAATGAAATGGTGCAGAAGTTCCTTGTGACAGACGAAATTCTGAAGCCGCTTGGCCTTGTCCACGTGAAACTTGTGACACACCTAGCGGAAGAGGAGTACAGAGAATGTCGATGGCATTTTTTGTACCGTTCGTTTGCTCGTAAGTTGATCCTTTTTACTACTTGCAGTATGTAACCGTCCCTTTTATTTTGTTTGTTTGTTTTTCCTCCGTTTGCTTGACTTTTTGCGAAATATGACAAAGGTTTTCGTCGATTCCCCTCTTTATATCACTTGAAATTAACCAATTCTTCGATGCGTTCAGGTTGTGCTAACTTGCTTTGTGATAATTCAAGCGTTTTAAGCCTGACGTCCTTGGAAAATGGGTTTGTTTAAAATGTTTGATCCATTTGTGTACGTGCTGCTGATATAAAGCTAAATTCAGTGTATCCAACTCTCGTAGCCCAATTCCCCGCGCGTTTTCGACTTGTTGCTGCGTTCATTGGACATTAGGGAGCTTAAACAATAGGTTTAATGAGCAAAAACAATCGCTCTGTTCATGCTTTGACATTTTGGTACATTTCTTTGCCGTCCTCTGCAAAACAACAGGGAGCTTAAGCAACGACGACGGCAAAAGCAAAAACAATCACTCTGCACGTGCGTTTTACATTTTTGTACATTTCTTTGCCGTCCTCTGCAACACAACAGGGAGCTTTTAAAGCAACGACGACGGCAACAGCAACAACAATCGCTCTGCACGTGCGTTTTACATTTTGGTACATTTCTTTCCCGTCCTCTGTAAAACAGCAACGTGAAATGACCAAATTTAAGGTTTTGTGGAGAACGTCTTTTTGTTTACTTCATCGTCGGCCACAGTAATTTAGTTCCTGCATAGTTCGCCTACATTACAAGTCGCAAAAGAGTTGCAACAACGAGAAGTTACATTTTGAAATGACGTTTTCACTGCCGTTACTGTCGTCGATGCTAAAACACCCTATTACCTTGGTCGATGACGTCATGACAGGAGTTGATGATGTTTAGTAATGGTAATAGGACAGAGTGGAGTCAAATTCGGTCTGTAATCATACGAGTGATAACAAAATCGGACCGAATTGGACGACACGAGGTCTTATTACCAATTAAACATGAAAATTACAATTTCCGAGAAAGAAGAAGAGCCAAGTTATAAAAGGAAGGAAAATTTTGCATTAAAGGACTGACAAAGGAAGCGTAAATTTTTAATGTCGCTCTGAAATTGACTACAACCAAAATGTATGGTGATTGAAACCAAGGTGGTGATTGGTTTATTTAAGCTAGAACTTTGGATGTGATTGGTTGATTTAAAATACTACTTTGAATAGGAAACTGTCCGATAACAAACTGTTCGATAACAACTTGGCAAGTGAATTACTGGGAAATAGGAGTTTTTAAACCAATCACAATGATTGGTTAACGTTATGATTAACAATATATTTAAGGTTAGGTTTTTCTATACACGTCTTCCTTTCGTTAAAATATACCAAAATAGCTTTAATTACAGTTGAGCCCCCAAAAGATTTTTGCCTAAAAATTTGACTGGGACAGAACAAACAAACAGCTTCAGTTACATCATTTGAAATGGTAATTTTCTTTGTTTGTTTTGTCCCAGTGCGTTGCTTGCATTTTGTTTTGTGCTACTTGACTGACCAGCTGCAAACGGCCCATTAATGTTATCATCATCATCATCATCATCATCATCATCATCATCTCTCTGTGAATTGTGATTGAAGCGCACTTCGTGAAACGTGAACTGCTAAAATCCTTGACTGTGAATCGAATAGGCAATCATATTAAAGAGAAAATTCGTGAATATGTAACTTATTAGGCCTCGTCTGATAGAACCTAAGGTGTTTCAATTGTTTTACTTCAGTGCCTTTCGGTAGGTTTCCTTTGAGTTTTCAGTCTGGTTGCTAAGAGAAATGGTCAGATGTTATTTCCATTTTCTTTACATCCATTTCAGTTGTTGCAACTTAAGATGTAAAAATGTTTTAGAATTAAGAAACATGAGCCGGATATCTGCCCTGGAATTTCCTGTTCAGAATCCATCGATTTCCTCGCAAGGGTCCTCAATGAATTTGATTTATGGGTCGAGACCACTAACAAAGCAGAAGACTTTTAATTCAGTCCACTAGATTAAATGATTTCCCGACAGTTGTGGGAGCAGTAATTTATTACCACGCTGATCCCGAATCAGGAAATATTCAATTTGTCGGCTCAAAAGCACGTATAAGAATTAGCATGAAAACTTCACATCGAGGTTTAAATGCCATCACAAGTTACCTAACTACACTCAGTCATTCAAAACAAGACTTGCGTTCTGTTCCTTTAGCAATGAACAAAATTGTTTGAGTACAGTCAAATAATGATTCATTTAGACCAGTGTCGCAAAATCTTAAAACAAGTTGCTCGCCGTTTTCGACATATACGCGTTGCTGCTCCATTGCTTAATGCCAGAAAAAAGGAAAGTTCTGTCATTTTCCTTATCCGGTCATCCACACACCGTTTAACCAACATAAACTTTACCGCATTTGCAAGATAACTTGTAAAGCATTCCGTCCTGTTTATTTTGGTCATCAGCGTCAAAGGGATAATTTCTGTGATTTCAACCGGTGAAATTGCTCGTGATAGAACCAGAAGCCGTACCTCAAAAAATAGCCAAAACAAGGAATTATGGTAAAAAGCATGACTAATAAATCAGTTCCACAAGTTTACCGCTACATGCAGATGAATTGCTTGATGCGATCACGCAACCTCGCATTAGACGAGGGGAAAACGACAGCTTAAAATGGTAACAAGTAGCGCTGCCGTGCTCCTTTTTATTGCCTAGCTAATGGTTAAAATCTTAATAAATAAAGGGGTCCAGTTTCTGAAGAAACTGTGGGGCTGCATCGGTGGAGGAGTGAAACACGAAAATTTATTTTATCAACGGAGTTGATAATGTAAATTGACCACCGTGAAGTGATTCAAAAAGCTGACGTTTCGAGCGTTACTGGCCCTTCGTGATTAGCTCCGACGAAGGGCTAACGCTCGAAACGTCAGCGCCGTTTTGAATCTCTTTACGGTGGCTAATTTACATTATCAACTCTGTTGATAATCTTAATAAACCCTTGCAACAGGCTGCACTCCTTCTTTTGTTCCAATCCACGAGGTGGTAAAAATTCACTTGGACCCTTGTCTTCTCAGTTCTGAAAGCCAAAGGAAAGAATTTTTTTAACAGACAGAAGACTACGTACGTTATAATGAATGAACAAATTTGTTTCCTTTTAGGTTCACCTATTGTGAGATCAGAAAGTTATGAGGTGTATGCTGCACACACTGAGGGCGATACTCGTGGTGGTGGCATTGAACTCGTGATACATGTTCTCGGCTCTTTTGATATCTATTTGGCTTTAGCTGTTGATAGAAGTGATTCTATTAAGAAATTGAAGACGAAAATTGAAGAGAAGTTCAAGATTCCACCAGACAAGCAACATCTCCACCTTAGTTTGAAGGACCTGGAGGATGACCACACTCTGAGTGATTACAACATTCGGGATGGATACGTGCTATACTTGGCGGTAACTAGCGAAATTGTGATTGAAATCGGCATAAGAACGTTGACTGGTGCCATGATCACCCTTGCAGTGAAACCATTTGATCGGATTGAGGCGGTGAAGAAACAGATTGAACGCAAGGAGGGTATTCCACCAGACCAACAACGTCTTGTCTTTGGTGACAGGATTCTTGATAATCATCATGATCTTCATCACTACTCTATTCGCCACAAATCCATCGTACACATGGCAATGGAAATATTTATCAAACCGCTGTCCGGAAAGAAAATCGTGGTGAACGTTCCACCAAGTGACACTGTTAGGACGCTGAAGAGGAAAAGAGAGACGGTGGAAGGCCTCCCACTCGGGAAAAAACCTACTTTGGCTTATGATGGCAGACAACTTGATGATGACGCGACTCTTGCTAAGTGCACTATTCAGACGGGTTCAACCTTATGTGAGGTGGACATTGATGGTACGTTTTGTTTTATATATATCTTTCACTGTCAGAATAGTACGACTTAACACATATCCGTTGTTTTCGAATTTCTTGAAAAAACAGAACTTATTTTATGGGCCAGACTAGGGCAGTAAGTCCGTGACACCGGTTTTAAGGGGCATTACTAAACCACGAAACAGCGAGACGAAACACCGAAATACCGAAACAGCGAAACGAAACACCGAAACACCGAAACAGCTATTTTTTTACCACTTTGATGGTGAATAAAATAGACACGCCAAACACGACTTCCATTGGTCCTTTGGTGTAATCGTTGACCTTCAAAGTTTGGCTCTTACTAGTATATCTTACTCTAACATTCGAGGATCTCTTTTTCTCCCAGCCAGCAGTGTAAATTCCATTAAGACTGCATGGTGCGTTTTCATTAACCCTTTTCCGTTAAACATTAGCCTGCATAGCAGACGTTTTGGTGTACGAACGCTCGTTTAATGACCGCCATTTTGGAAGCCATCCAAGGAGAGAACTGGGGACTAGGCATAAATAGATTGTGCTCGGCAACTTTTGAGCAACTTTTAGCGTTTTGAGCAACTCTTTGTTGTACCAGCAACCTAGGGCAACTTTTGCCTTCCTTGGCAACTTTTGAGCAACAAATCGATATAAAACCGATCCAAACATTAAAAGATCGTTTCATTTCGAAGGATTTTATTAAAACTGGTTTCATCAAAACTGATTTTATTAAAACTAAGGATATACAATAAAATGACAATAAAATAACACTTGCATTACGCCCACTAAATCTGGACAGCGGCTATCTATCTAACGGGCGCTTAAATCCAGCGGTTATTCGCTGCAACATAGAGCCTGCCGCGGCCATCTTGGTATTTGCTGAGAGTCATTATCATGGCAGAGAGTGTATTGATTACAACATAGTATTTATATTTGTCATATAACAATGACTTTTGGCCTCTTTTAATGATTGTAAGAATATTTAATGAAAATGTTTAAATGGCAACAAACAAACAAACACGTTTTAAGTATATATCTAAAACAAAACGACTCTAGAGAGCAAGCAACTTTTCTAAATTTTGGTGGCAACTTGTTGATATTTGAGCAACTTTAGAGCAACTTTTGGGTATATTGTGAAGCAACTTTTCCTGAATTATTCATGCCTACTGGGGACGGTCAGTGTAAGACATGGATTGCGGACTGCAGACCCGGACTGCGGACCCGGACTGCGGACTGGGTATAAAACGAGGACTGAGTATAAAATATGGACTGAAGGCTGCGGACTGGGTACAAACCGCGGACTGAGTACAAAACATTGTACAAAAAGCACGGAGCAACGAAATGTATTAGTGCACTCAAATTCTTGAACTGTAGGAAAGGTGCTTACAATTGCTGTAAATATTACTAGAGTACACAGAAAACCTACCTATTTTGACCTCGAGCTCTTCATGATAGGAAAAATGGCGACGCTTGTTGGTTATAATGTCATGTACGGTAATTGCGTTGTACCATTTTGGCACGGAAAACCGCTTGTTTAAAATACTTTTTTAAAAACGCTCAGAATTGTCTGATCGAGAATCCACTTTATTTGATTTATGTTCGCAAATACGGAGTTGGACTTTCTCCCAAAAAAGAAACGCACCGGTATTTCCTGTTTTATCTTCTCTGCACCAGTGGCCAGTTGTAGTCGAACGAGCACACATTTCCATTTGCAGCATTTATATCTAGATTTGTGACCAGTAATTTTGTGATGCACGCCAGTGCAAGGTCCGGTTGCCTTTTATATGCCTTTCTGTTTCCATTCTTCCCTCGATCTAGTGTTAAACTCACGGAGTAAAGTACAATTTCAGGATAAAGTCTCTACTCTTATACTTTCTCTAGCTCGGTCGATGTTGGAACTGAGCATTTCGTGTAACTGAGCAATACTATGTACGTGACAAATCTTGACACGGAATAAGCAGACTCAAGGCTTTTTTAACCTGCATCTGGGCCAGTACAATCCTAGTTTTGTTCTATACTCCCTTTTTTATACTCGGTCCGCTTTTTGTTCCTAGTCCGCAGCCTTCAGTCCGCGTTTTATACCCAGTCCGCAGTCCGGGTCCGCAGTCCGGGTCTACAGTCCACAATCCATACCTTACACTAACCGTCCCCAGTTCTCTCCTTGGATGGCTTCCAAAATGGCGGTCTTTAAACGAGCGTTCGTACACCAAAAAGCGAAAACGTCTGCTATACAGGCTAACGTTTAACGGAAAGGGGTTAATGAAAACGCACCATGCAGTCTGGCTAATGGAGTTCACACTGCTTGCTGGGAGAAAACGATATCCTCGAATGTTATAGTAAGATATACCCATAAGGGGTTTACCTAAAAAATGGAATTCCGAATCCGGAATCCGGAATCCGGAATCCGGAATCCGAAATATGAAATACGGAATACGGAATGTAAAGAAGTTTGGTAGAAAATTTTGACAAAGGTTGAAGTCGCTTGGGTAATAATATGGTCAACAAATTATATGATGACTTAGCCTGAGTTTTGCAGCAATCAAGCCCATGAAGTTTATTCTAGTGCAGCATTTTAATACTTTGGTTTTGCTTTTAATAAACCGCCTGATTCCTTTAAAGCACACAGCTTTCAATCACACCACAACGATACTAATCAATGTTTTGTGCATTTTGAACATTTGAAATTCAAATCATTTTAATTAAAAGCACCTTTTCTTATTCTTTTTGACGATGAATAGTGTTAGGCCTGTCCACAAGTTGACGGCAACTTTTTGAACAACTTTCGATTTTCGATCAACCTTTTTTGATTTCGAGCAACTTTTTTCCCGTTTTTAATGTTTTGTTATTGATTTCAGCTAGATCTTTATAAAACAAGAGCTATTTTTTGCTTATTATTTTAAACGCTTCGTGACCAAAAAGCAGAGAAAAATCACTTTGCATATCTTGACTTAATTGCGCGTGGGAACGCTTACGCCTGATTGGCCATTGTCTGTTGCTCCATGCTGGAATGTTTGGGAACTGTATCGGCGCGTACATTTCAGGTTGTCAAGTGGCCGTCGATAAAACGAGGAACATGGGACATTCCGGAACATCCCGGTACATTCCGGAACATCTCCAAAAGACGAAGAAAGATGACTTTAAAAAAAACTTTAAATATACAGAAAAAAGAAACTAACACGAAATAAATATAATCCGAGAGATTAATTGGAGAAAAAAGAAGACAAAAGATATTTAGATATATGTAAATACCTTCGAAGCCATGAAAGCCGTAGAACAATATACTTAAGGAACCATGCAAACACAGTTTGCCACTCAGCTTTCGACACACATCTCTATTGAAAGAAAAGCATTTTTTTCCCGAGTCGGAATCGAACCGACGCATCCACGCTGGCAACGCGGCCACTTTAGAAAGTGAGTAGTATCGCACTTCGGCCATTCCTCGGAACATTTTTCTTTCGAGACTTTTGTGTGTTTCCTGGCTTCTAAATTCCCTGAACAGGAAATATATATATGTAAATACCTTCGAAGCCATGAAAGCCGTAGAACAATATACTTAAGGAACCATGCAAGCACAGTTTGCCACTCAGCTTTCGACACACATCTCTATTGAAAGAAAAACTTTTTTTTTCCCCGGCTTTCATGGCTTCGAAGGTATTTACATATATATATTTTTAATTCCCGTTCAGGGAATTTAGAAGCCAGGAAACACACAAAAGTCTCGAAAGAAAAATGTTCCGAGGAATGGCCGACGTGCGATACTACTCACTTTCTAAAGTGGCCGCGTTGCCAGCGTGGTTGCTCCGGTAGTGTAGTGGTTATCACGCCCGACTAAGAAAAACTTTTTTTATTCCCGGCTTTCATGGCTTCGAAGGTATTTACATATATATATTTCTAATTCCCGTTCAGGGAATTTAGAAGCCAGGAAACACACAAAAGTCTCGATAGAAAAATGTTCCGAGGAATGGCCGACGTGCGATACTACTCACTTTCTGAAGTGGCCGCGTTGCCAGCGTGGTTGCTCCGGTAGTGTAGTGGTTATCACGCCCGACTAGTAACAGGGAACGTCGGTTCGACTCGGGGAAAAAAAATTTTTATTTTTCTTTCAATAGAGATGTGTGTCGAAAGCTGAGTGGCAAACTGTGTTTGCATGGTTCCTTAAGTATATTGTTCTACGGCTTTCATGGCTTCGAAGGTATACATATATATATATATATATATATATATATATATATATATATATATATATATATATATATATTATATATATATATATATATTTTCTAATTCCCGTTCAGGGAATTTAGAAGCCAGGAAACACACAAAAGTCTCGAAAGAAAAATGTTCCGAGGAATGGCCGACATGCGATACTACTCACTTTCTGAAGTGGCCGCGTTGCCAGCGTGGTTGCTCCGGTAGTGTAGTGGTTATCACGCCCGACTAGTAACAGGGGAACGTCGGTTCATTCCGACTCGGGGAAAAAAATTTTTATTTTTCTTTCAATAGAGATGTGTGTCGAAAGCTGAGTGGCAAACTGTGTTTGCATGGTTCCTTAAAGGGCAACTGACGGGAAATTAGCACCTTTTTTTTTCTTTTGTATAAAATCTTTATAGCACAAATAACAGTTCTCAGAAAAAATTTTTAACTCTATCGCCAAAAATAAATAAATTACAAATTTTTCTTTTCGCTAATTTGGCGGCCATTTTGAAAAGCTCGGTTTAGAGGTCACGTGGGGTCTTTACGTCACACGTGTGTAAGGCTTATCAGTACTTGGTTGCAATAAGAGAAAAACAAAGCGCTCTTCCCTCGTTAAATAGGCGATACTGCCAAGAGAATGCAATACGGTGATATCGCAAATTAAGCGGGTCTTCGTTGTAAGTACGTGAAAGTTATCAAATGTGTTTGGTAAAAGCGGCAAACGAAATTTCTGTGTATTTT